>PVIJ01007623.1:25793-81083 GCA_004024925.1 Scalopus aquaticus
GGGGGGGGGAGGGAAGGAAAAGGGCACAAAATGGAATAGAAAAGAACACAAGGGACCATGGAGATGGATCATGGGTGAATTGGTGGTGGGCTACCCAAGGGGAATGCAAAATGTAAAAGACATAAATAACAATGAAAAGATATATTAAAAAAAAAAAAAGACTGGAATTAGTGCCAGGGGTCAAAGGGTTAGGGCTTAGGAGTTAAACTTAGAGTTAGGAGGGATAAGCTTAGAGGTTAGGCTTAGGTTAGGACTAGGGCTGAGACGGTTAGTATTATGATGTAGGAATTAGGTTTGGGGTTAGGTTGAGGGCAGGCAGCAATAGGGCCCCCAGTGACAGCAGGAATTAAGGCCACAGGAGAAAAACAGATCCTGGCCTAGGCATCTGGTGGCTTCCTCCAGATAAGAAGAGCTTCCCTGGTGAGCAGCTTGTTTTGCTGCTGGAGGAGCTCATTCTTTTAGAATTGTTTGCAGCAGTGGCCTCCAAACACAAGTTAGAAATCTATAATTATGCTGGATCATCTAAGCTAAATGAAAATAATTAGGATAAATTGGTTAATGTTTCATACAGCTAATGTTAATCTTTTTATAGAATGTTTTCTTCTTAATAATGTGTTCCCTTGACCTTATGTTGTGCAAATAGTCTTTGTGTTTTGAAATACTGGCAATAGCAAATATGTTTGTGTTATATTTTACATTTTCCAGCATCCCAAATTACCCCAACTTCCTTGTCCTTATTTGGTCAAATACATCTTCAGCATCCGTATGTTCACATCTCCCACAGTATTTTTGTTTAGTTGAAAAAAAATCTTATTGGCAAAAATTTTATTCCCCCGTATCTTGAATCCACTTACTTGTAATAATGAAGGCATAATGACAAGTTCTTAAAAGAGAAATAGAAGGCAAATATGCTGGGATGGCTAAAAATCAGCGTACTAGGTCATGAGTGCACTGGCACATAGGCGCAGAGGGCTTTAAATTCAAAAGATGTGTGTTTGGCCTAAGGAATAGGTCAGGGTCCCACAGTCACAGGGGAGTGAGAGACCATTGCGTGAGCACTCTGGCCGTGAGGGCAGGGCAAGGGTGGCAGAGGAGCTGCTGAGAAAGCGAGGGAAGGTGGCTCTTCCAGGGGTTCTGTGAATGGGGGTGTGTGCAGGGCTGGCTTCCTGTCCATTCCAGGGGAGGCAGGAACAGTCAAACTGCTGTGGTGGAGGAATGCTGGAGGAATGGGTCTCTAGAGGCACTTGGCATCTCTGGAAGCCTGTTCAAAGAACTGTAGTACATGAGCAACCCAAGGGGTGTTTTGTTTTCATTTTGTCTGTTATTCTTTTTTAAAATAACAAATATTGACTGCAGTGCATTGGATTCTTTATCATTCTGTCTCATCACACTCATATTCAAGTTTGGTTAGAGTTAAGTCTGAAAGTCCAGGGAGGTCTTGTGTCTGGTGTTCATAAAACCTCAACTGATTTTGACCAAATTTATTGCCTCTGTGGGTTGACAGTGAACAGAGGAGTCAAAAGGAATTTCTGGACTCAGAAGGAGAACACATAGGCCTCTGTCCCCACAAGTCATACAACCAGGTGAAAAGGGAAAATTCGGCAAATCGTCGATATTCCCAAGAGCCTGAATGTGTGAGGAGTTGGTAAAAATACCTGGATGCTTAAAGGAAACCATCACTAATGGTGGTAATGGTTAGCACTATGTTCAGGACACTCCACAATAAATCACAAATGTGGAAGCTTACTTTGTCAATCCTCATGAGCCAAGAATGAAAAGTTTAATCTCCTTCTAAGTCATGCCTTGCTGGGAGGAGACCAAGTCCCTCTAGCACTTCACTTAGCGAGTTGAGGGTATCTTTCTACATAGTAGAAAGATGGACCCTTCCTCTGGGTAGAGGCAGAGTTTGGTAAGCAAAGTAAGTGTCCTTATCAGATCCTTTGTGCAGTGAACAGCCTACACCACTGTACCCAGAGCCCCTGCCCTCCTCAGCAGTGTCCAAATAAACCTTACTAGAAGTGTGACCATTTCGAAGCAAGAGAATAAGAAATGATCAATGATAAGACTTGAACTTGAACCATAAAAAGAATCCAAATCATTCCTCAAACGAAAGAAAAGGAGGAGGGAGGGGGAAAGTTACAGGTTTATTTACTGCAATCCCATCCTGCAAGAATGACAGAGTCCCCAAGACCCCACAGTCTGAGAACTCAGTGTCTGAAGGAGTCACTGACTCCCCTTCCACGTCTGTGCAGGAGAGCGGTGCCCCCCACCCCTACACTAGCAAGTTGGCCTCTCTCTACCTTTAGCCACCAATCGGTTCTAGCTCTGTACTCTTAAAATATTTGAAGATATTTACTCATGGCTACCAAGATCTTTTCTTCTCCAAGCTAAACAAAGCACCTTACTTTAATCCTGCCCCTCCTTCAAAAGCAAAGTAGCTGGCAGTGTCCACAGCATATCTGCTCTCATCACAGCAGCTGCACAGAAGCCGAGCCAGGTGAGCAACAACCTTGCTTCCACAGAGAGACAATCCCATATTTTGAAAGTAGAATTTCTGGAAATCTGGCGGCTTGAAAATGGAAAATTTAAGGAGCACACAAACTCCATGGGCTGTAATAAAATATAGCTGATGTTTTGGCTGATATACCCCAGAGAGTCACATGAACCAAGTGGCCTACAGACTATAATGAATAACAGCATAATGTACTACATTTGAAGCCACAAAATTAGAAACTGAGATGACTATAGAAAAACCAATAGGGCATTGGCATTTTCCAGTTGAGTTTTCTGAGCTGACAGTGAAAATAATGAACAAAACACAGCACAGTGGAAATGGGCTTTATCCAGAGAAACCTGTTTTCTGGGACTGGAGCAACTAGACAAGAGTTTCAGAGCAATGAAGAATCCTCAGATAAGATGAAGAGATGCCTACTGATCAAGATACAATCCCCAGATCTTGGAACTAGAAGGTGAGGTGAAACAGAGTGCTCTAGAGTTACCACAATGAGAAGGCACTGTGAACAACAGCTTTTCCACTTAAAAAAGCTATTAACTTCACCCTGACATATAAGACCACTGACCAAGAAAATAATAAGTGAAGAATACTTTGTTACAGGATGCTGAGATGTTACAGGATGCTTTATTATAAGAAACCAAGTATTACTTTCCTGTAAATGGAATTAAATGTGAAGACAGTGCATAGCTTCTTATAAAAGGCCTTGTTCTAGATGAGCAAGAATCATGTTTGATGCCTGAAGGTAAACAAAAATATTGCCAAGGAAATATAAAGTGGTAAATGGAAGAATCTCACAAAAAAATACATGTAGCAAAAGACTGAGAAAGCAACCTCTGTCTTAATTCTTCAAATATTTCCAAAGTTGACTGGTAATTTCTCCACATATAAAATATTTCAGTAAGATAATATGATTTAATAGTAAAAAAAATATCCTTGCAAACCACTTTTGTACAAGTCCTGCATAGGATACCTGAGCAAAGGTGCATCCATTCACTTATCCATTCTCTTAAACTTGAACCACTCTTACATACCTACCGTGTGCTGGAAACTCACAAGACAACTTGAACAACACAGAGGTAGCCTGGTTTTCACTCAGTTAACAGGCAAATGAGAGAGGCAGACTTTAATTTATCACAGAAATAATGACATAATGCAACACAGAGTTTGATCCCGTGAGGCTAGGCCCAGGGTGAAAAGAGAAAGCCACAGTAAACCAGGTAATTTCTGAACAGACTCAAGGCCAAAATGCTTCCCTCCGGCCTTCCTGGTGGTGCAAGGGGTTAAGTCTCCACTATGAAGCTATGACCAGCCACTACACAACAAGTTCGATCCTCCAGCCAGGTACCTGACCCGCATGGCGCAGACCTCTCCTGTCTCGCCTGCTGGTTCCTTCAGCAGTATATTTCAGTCAATCCACCTGTTCTACTCCCCACTCTGTCTCTGGTGAATCCTCTTACCCACCTCCCCACACCTCTGGCCTACACCCCAGCTTGTATGCATAAATAAATAAATCTTAAAAAAAAAATGCTTCCCTCGTGATATTTACAAAATGCAGAAAACCAATCATGGGCCTTATGACTACTAGTGTTGCCAATTATCTTAAGATGTTTTGAAAATTATTATTAAATGATTACCAATATGAAGTTACTTTTATTTAAAGGTCAGAAATCTATATACCATCTTTACATAATGGCGAGAGGAAGGGGTTTTCAGCTAAATAAATACATGATAGCACCAACAGGTTTCATTTCTTTTATGATAGCTATTCCAAAAGAGGGATGTCATTTTATTCAGTGAGTGTTACCTAGAAGATACCCAGGATCTATTTCCCTCACAAAATATATCCCTGTCTGGGGTAGCCAAGTGAGGCTGGGGCAGAGCAAGGATAGCAAAGAGTCCACAAAAACACGTTCTGGAATCCAGTCCAATCTAGGTTTGACTCTCAGCTCTACCATAATTTACACAAACTTGAGAAAGTCATCTTCTCCAAGCCTCACTTTTCCTTTATGATTACTGTTAGTCGTAGTAAGAAAAGGAGCATCAAAAATCATTAAGGGCTTACCGCATGGTTGGCAAAAGCAAATAATGAATAGTAATGATTTTATGTGGTCTATTTAGCTAGTCCCCAAACTCAGCTTTGCAGGAAAGGTTCTGGGAGGCATCCACGCCGAGGGTCAGGACCAAGGGCCTCCCACACGGGCAGCGGCAGGCCTGAGCAAGCTGAACACGTTGACTGCGGCAGAGCGTTCTCAGAAGTGCTGCACGGCAGTCAGTTACAGATCAGATCAAGGAGTTTGGACGACGCTGTCATAGGGAGCAGGCCACGGAGCCAAAGAGAAAATCAGTACAGCAGCAACATTAAGAACAGACTGGGGAATAGAAAGTCTGACAATCGTGCAGTATGACCAGACACGAGGAGCAGAGCAGAAGTGATGATTTCAAGAAACTTTATCATTTTCTAAAGGAGGGAATAGAGAAAGGTTATCATGGGGAAGATAGGAAATATCTAGAACAGTCAATGTCGGGTGCACGAACAAAAAGAAACACAGTTCTAGAGCTGTTCTAAGTACCCATGGTGCTCATTTCTGCCCATGAAAACAGTTCATCTAGATCTTCTGTCCAGCAGTGTTTAGTCTAGAAAAAAAAAGCATTTAGGAAGCAGGTGGTGAAGGTTTCAGGTTTAAGCAGAGTCTTCAATGTGATCACCTATATTATATACAAATGAGGTAAACTAGAAAAGCACAACCTAGAAGAGCGCTATCCTGCTATGGCATGAGTTCCATCCCTGCCCAGGGAGCTGACCCACATGGCGCAGCAGACCTGTCCTGTCTCACCTGCTGCTCCCCTCAGCAGTGAATTGCAGTCAATCCACCTGCTCTGCTCCCCTCTCTGTCTCTGGTGAATCCTCATTCCCCACACCTCTGGCCTACACCCCTATTCTTCTACCCATAAATAAATAAATAAATAAATAAATAAATAAATAAATAAATAAATAAATAAATCTTTAAAAAGAAGAAGAAATATAGGGCTGTAGACATGTACATATGCACATGTACATATGCAGGGGTGGAGCACAATTAAAAGAGCAGTACAGGATTTTCAATAATAAGTAAATAGAGAAGGGACATATAAGGCAAAAATACAAGCTCCTTTTTTTTGAATGGGACACACACTAGTTTGCCTGCAGTTTTAAAAACTTCAAGTTATCCTGCAGTTTCATTTCTTCAACATCATGTTTTGTAAATTTCCTCCCTTCTTCTCCCCCATGCAGCTGGTATTTCAGGTGACAGGGATGGTTGCATGAGCTCCATCAGAACTCCAGATCGCTCACTAGCGCGTGAGACAGGCAGGGTCTATCCGGCTACCCAGAGCGGGTGTGCATAGCAGCCACCTCGTGCAGAGGCAGAGAGTGGAGCCAGTTAGATCTTAAATGGACTGACTGAGAAAAAATTTTTTTCTCTAAGTGAGGTCATTCTCTGGTGCTCAGAGGTAAAGGTAAGTAGTGTCATGCTTTGATTTATTTCTTACCCCACCTGAGAGGGGAAGGACTTGGCCCAGGGTTTTTTATTTTTTAACACATATAATTTTGGGTTGTGGCAAGTACTAGCATCTGTCACATCCACCCACAAGTATGTTAAAAACAGGACTGAAAGAGAGATTATTGTGGGCTGTCTTGGGATTTCCCACAAAAACCCTGAGGAAGAAAAACACTATTAACAAACACTCTGCAACCGACAGCACAGCTCAGTGCAGAGGTGATCACTGGAGGTACTTTCTTAATGTGTAAGAGCTGTTTTGAAATCTTACTAAAGCAACAAGGTAGAAACAAAAAAATCCAAATTTCTGCAAAACCTGCCTTGACAGGAAGTACCAGGTCCCAAACATGTCACACATAAAGGAACAGCCAATTTAAATAAGGAGAAGAGCAGTTTTTATATCTTCACCTCAGGGATAATATAATATAATATAACATAACATAACATAACATAACATAACATAAGTGCTCAATTCAAACCTCTAAAATTCTGTTTAACAGCAACACGAGCTTATGGAGACAATCTGGAATGATCCAATGTGTGAGCCTTTGGACCTGGGTAAATAAACTACATAAACAGAACATCTTCATTAATACTCACAGGAGCAGGTCTAAGTTGTAGTTTTGCAAAGAATGGAATTACACTGCAGCATCTCTGTTCCTTTTTTTAACTCATTCATAATTTTTTTCCATTTTTAGTGTTATGCGAACAATTCTAAAACTGCAAAGAGATCTCTTTGGAGAGATCGACATAGATTACCCGACTGGACCAAAGCTTTCTCCAAACCAAACTAGGTTTTTTGTCTTTTATGTAGCTCATCTTGCCATACGTTTTCATGAATATTAATACAAAATATATCACAACTTAATAGAACCCATAAACACAGAGTTAAAGCTACATCCCATAATTCAGTAAGAATTCAGTCCATGATCTCACTACACTTTGAAGTCCCTTCCATCTGAACAACTACAACAGTTATCAGCGGCCTAGCAAGTCACTGAGGTGCTTACTGTGACCCACGTCAGGTCACCCGCAGACAGACATGCCTCGTACCTACAGGGGTGCGATGGACTTTCATCTGTGGGCAAATGCTCCACCTACCTCAATCAGAGTTCCTATTACATGGAAGTTCTACTTAAACCCTATAATAAATTTTGGTGTTGGAATTTAAAAATGACTGTGTCGAGGATATGAATTGACCTCTTTCAGTCAATACGTTGATCAAAAGAACAGGAGAGAGGAGAAACTGGCACAATAAGAGAGGGGCCAGACAGTAACCAAAGGAAGGGGCTCTGACTCCAGGACTGCCTTGGGAAGCACTGCTTGCGCTCCCCCAGCTCCCACTCCCTTGCACGCTGAGCCCTTTACTGATAACACCAGCATTTTCACATGTTTCAGTGATGCGTACAAACACCTTTCAGTAACAGTTTTAAGAAGGACAAGCCACTTAGACACTAATTGCTGCAATGATGTTTTAAGAAAAAAATGGCAAAATGAGCATTCCAAATGGGGAAGCTTTCCTATCCGCTGGCGTATCCAGATTCACAGAAATGAGTGCAGGAGAGAACACATCTGAAACCCGCACTTCTAAAAAAGACCAGGCCTCATCACATAAACTAGTTTTGACTTCTCTGATGCCTCCATTTGCTGGTGAATGGGACAAAAGATGCTTCAGTCTAGTGCCGCCAGCTTACATGAAAGCACGTTGGTAAAGTATTAATGTATGACCTCGGTGGCCATTCCTGCTAATTTACAGTACAGAGTAGATTAAAGTGATGCATGTGGATCTGGTGTACACTGCAATATCATTTTTAAAGGAATCAAGTTGGGGCTTCTCTGCACCACATGCCTCTACCAATTCTGTGATCAGGGAGACAGTGCTCCTGGAGTCTTCATGGCAAGACAACACTGCAGTTCATTAAATGCCCATTCTAGAGTGGCACTCATTGTCTGACTCTCAATTGCAATTATATGGGCAAGCACTTTCAGAGATCTTGTCAAAGATGAAACAGAAAAATAAGATGAATTTTTCTTTAACAGGAAATATTTTCTCCAACAGGAGCTCCAAATGCCAACCTCAAGTTTACAAATATTCTCATTCCCTCTAATGCATAATATCCTTAATGAGGTACATTCAATGGTCTTTTTTTATCTGCTGGTGGCTGTGGAATCACAGAGCCCCACAGGTTAAGAGATCTTTATATTTATCTACTTTGACTCCTCATAGTGGTTTGGGGAGACAATATACTTCTCCCCAGTTTCCAGGTGAAGAACTTGAAATTTAGAAGAAACCAAGCAAACACCCAGGGGAAAAGGGCAGTCATGAACAAAAACGGGCCTTCTACTTCCACCTCGTCTTAAACAATCCCCGCTGGCTGGCACCCCTGAACCTGCTCCCACCGCAGCTGGCACACAGGCCCCACATGGTTTCTGAGCCGAGTCCCCACCGACTTATCTTGCTCATCTGATACTGTAAGCACAAATGCCACCCCATTTATGAGCTCCCAACGCAAGTGAGGTGAACTGAACGCGGGTCCAAACATCTGAGCACTGTTTTGAAGCAGAGCCTATAAAAGCAACATTCTGAATGTGTCCTGAAATTCTGAAAAGACGAATAACTCCAAAAAATCATCTTGTGACCCCCTTTGGAGTATAGCAAATGTCCTTCTATCTGTTTTCTCATAGAAATGCCACAGCTGGGGGCCTCCCTGGTAGAGCAAGGGGTTAAGTCTCAGCCTATGAAGCTATCAGCAGCCATTGCAGCACGAGTTCAATTCTCAGCCAGGGAGCTTCCCACATGGCGCAGCAGACCTCTCCTGACACCTGCTGCTCCCCTCAGCAGTGTACTTCAGCCGATCCGCCTGTTCTGCTCCATAGTCTGTCTCTGGTGAAGCCTCTCATGCCCCCACACCTCTGGCCTATGCCCCAGCTTTCACATGCATAAATAAATAAATCTTTTTTTAAAAAAAGTAAGAAATGCCACAGCTAGGAGGCTGGCAGGATGGTGTCCATCATCTTCTGTCAGGGACAAGACACTGGCTCACAGGCAGGGCGGGGCGGCCAGCACGCCTGCTGCAGGCCGTACAGCACTTTCCTCCTGGGTCTCCCAGCTTCTGTGGCAAAGACTTCCCTTCAGACTGTTATTAGGGCAAGAGGCCTTGTTAATAAATGTGTCCACTGCCTCTATTTCTATTAAAACAAAAGGAAACCTGAAAGGAAACTTGAGAAAAGCCATTCTAGATCAGTAAACATCAAGCTCTAAGTATTTTTCTCAGGTTGGTTTTTGATTCAGGTAGAACTCTCAAGAGTCCGCGGGACCATGGGGTGTAGTTACTATTGACAAAAATAAAACTCAAAACTTCAAGCTATGCTCACCAACCTCCTTGGCGGTTCACCATGCTAAGGATGTGGGGCTGTCTAGTTAGGGCTTGCAGGATAAGGTCACCAAATCTACCGTGACATAAACCCTCCTCTGAAATTCAGTGCAGGGCCTGCGAGCTCTTGCCATGAGCACTGTGGCAAAGGAGCGTCTGTTAGTTTTAGATGAGCTTGGCTTCTTCACTGCATTAAAGCACACAGCACTGCAAAGAGAATGGATATGGACCTGACACCACTTCCAACATCCCCAGATTTCCCATCAAAAAATACAGTCATCTCTCTAAAAATATTTTAAGGGTAGTGGTTTGGCACGAACATCTCATACGATCAGCAGAAATCTACTAAATCTTCCCCAACAGGCCCGTTCTAAACAACGTTTCACAGCGACAAAAGAGACAGATTTTGACTGGTGAAAAATCCGACTAGGAGCATGTAAAGTCACAACATTAAGTGCAATAACTTTCTACCCCCTTTTGGGTTCGCAATGCAAAGTTTGCTGAAATAAAAATTGACAGCCCAAAGCTCCCTGGGATATGTTCCAGATGAACTGAATCATCCACACACATTCCCGGCCGCAAAGACACTCGCAGGCACGCACACACACCCAGAGCCCTTGCATGGACAGAGGACTTGTTTCCATCTGTGTTCAACAATCCATGGCAATGGGTCCAAAGGTGAGAAGCACTTACAAATGCAACTTTAAATTAAATTTGGGTGTTGTTAATTGGGGAGCAGTTGTGGAAATGCCGGTACATTTTGAATTTAACAGCCCCACCACCCCAATTTAAAAATATCAGCTTTCCATCTGCAAGAGATTTCTAAGGTGGACTCCTTACAAATTGTTAAGGTGCAATTTGTGCACAGTTAGTTCTTTGTTTAATGGAGAAATCTGCCCGAACTCTGATTGGGCTGATTTCCCTGAGGCCGGGAGTGAAGGTTATTTCCTTATGCCTTTTGGGAACAGCACTCTTTCTAATACGTTTCTGAATTATTCCAGACTGTGCTGAGGCTGAACATGAGAACAAAGCCCTGGTTCCACAGCAGAAAGACTAACCGAACTCCCAGCTGGGAAGGTTTAGGCAGAGATTTATAAGAACAAACACTGAAGAAATTTGCAAGTAATTGCATGTATTTGCTTTCTGTTGTGGGATGCAGGAAACCACTATTTATTAAAACATAGCAGCAAGGTACTATTTATTACCCCATCTCCTTGATGCCTTATAGAAAGGAATAAAGTGTTCAGATTTTTTTCCCTTCTTTAAATTAAGAAGTAAAACCACTCTTTGAAAGAATTTAAGGAAAAAACTGAAATGGGACGCATAGCCTCAGTGGCTACTGCCCCTTCCTTAACTTGGAGTTCAAGCATGAACATGGCCTCAGCCATGTTGCTTTGATTGAATTCTGTAAATTTAACTTTTCTTTTTAATCCACAAAATCCATAAATCCAAATAGCCATGAATCTACTATTGGGGATCCACAATTACCACTTCTGTGGAATTTCCGTCCATGTTCTTGCACTGCAGCCTGCACACCCAGTGCCAGCAGGCAGGAGCAGGCATGTGTTCACAGGATACAAGGACAGGCTGAGAGGATCGTAGAGGGCGTGGCTTACACAAACAAAATAGAGATAACATGTTCACTGGCTCCCTTCTCTCAGTTTACCTCCTGTAATTGTGAGTGTTGATCTGGTAGTGAAAGCCAGGAGAAAACAGACAGGAGACACTCCCACCCTCCCCACCCCCCAGCACTGACGGCAGCTCTCATCTGCCAAGGTGTTGCATCCTAATGATGACACCACATCACGCCACAAGACAGTCTGACCTCCTGGTCCTATCCTTCAGCTGCATCCGCCTCACCTTGAAAATTTGCTCAAGTGGATTGTTGGCCCCCCCTCCCAAAATCTGCATTTTTAACAAGTTTTCTGGGGCAGATGGATATTGCTGGTCCTGAAACTATGCTTTGAGAATGGCTGATCTAGCAAGAGATGGGCACACATTCAGAGCATATAAGGTGAGATGGAGCCTCCTCAAATTTGCAAAGAATGACAACCAGATTGCATTTTTTCCCCTCTTTACATGACATACTAATATATATTACTTTATCCAACAAATACCAATAGCTACCCACTTACACAGATGGCTGACCACACTGCTTCTATCTGCAGGATTAACCAGGCTCCTCCTGCCTTTCCTTCTGTCTTAAAGTCCCCTAAGGATTTGGACAACAGCACCAGTCAGGGGAGTGAGAGCTTTCAGTTCGCATATTTGCTTCTTTCAGGGCACACCACCCCACTCTCCCACATCTTTCACCAACTGCACACCCGCTGCTAGGTGGACATGAGCACAGGGAATGTGGGGGGCACCGCTGAATACCCATGGCTGCCCTTTTAAAATCCTAACCACTAGGATAAAACCAAAGCACATAACAGAGGCAGGACAGTAACTCTTCTTTCCCTGGAGGCTGAAAACAAAGCAGGGCAACTTGGATTTTCTTAATTTTAAAATCTGTAATTAATACATCTGATCTTAAAATAAAATCAGCAGTGACTTCACAGATGTCTGGTGAGACTGGTGACAGAGTGAACAGTCAGGACCCCACAACCTGACCGTAGCTGTGTCATCCAGACACTGGCATCTGCCTCTTTAACGCAGAGCACAGCAAATTTTATCCAACGTTGGTGACATGAAGAAAAAAAAGGTCAGTGATCATAGAAAAATACTGAAATGAAAAATGCTCTTAGAGAAAAATAAACCAGGTGAAAAAATCAGATAGCATCCTTTTTTTGTAACTCAAAACACTTCCTAGAGCAAGTCTGGGTTTTTACACACTTTTTCCAATTATAAAAAAAAGATCATGTTTTAGTCACATAAAATCAGATTTTCTATGGGTTTTTTTTGTTTTTGTTTTTGTTTCTTTACTAGAGAACCACTGTAGGTGGTTCTGTATGTATGCATGACCAAACTGGTCAAAAGTGATACTTCTAGGGCAAGAAATTAATCAGCTCTGTGCCTGTAGTATTTTTTTTTAATTTTTATTAAGATATAATTGACATACAACTCTGCGTAACACAGTGACTTCATACATTTGTGTGCATGTGTGCATGTATGTATTTGTGTGTGTATAAATACGTGTGTGTGTGTATATATTGAAATGAATTAACATTTATCTCCACATACAGTTACAAAAATATGTTTTTCTTGATAATGGAGGCTTTGAAGATGCACTCTTCACAACTTTCAAATATACCATCCAGTAGCATTAACAGTGGCCATCACAGTTAACTTAAACCACAGAGGAGGGGTTGATGCTTGATATTGAAAAGGTCTTGCATGATCAAGGAAGGGCCCCTCAAGTGCCTAAGTCTGTGCTTTGCCAACCTGCCCCATCCCTCAGTTACTTCCTGAAACAGGTACACCTGGCATCAGTAAGGAAAGTGAGATGCTCACACAAGATAGCAAAAAACCGCTAAGAGTTTGGTCCTGTTCTCTGATTCCAAAATCACCCACCTTTCTTCCAGGCAACCTAGTCACCAGTACCCATCTTTTCCTTACAGAAGCAGGTATATTTTGGCTACTAAACTGGCTAAAGAAATCAGAAAAGACATCAGACACTTGGATGATCAGATGTTCCTAAAACCCACTGTGGGTTGAAAAATACCTAGAATGTTTTTACTAGGACAAACAAGCGTGTCTTTTAGATCTTACAAACCAAATCAACAAAAGGATAATTTTGAATATTAAACACTAAACTTGTACTAGCCAAACTTACATTGTTTTGTACATCAACTGCTTCACATGTGTGTTTCTTACAAATGTTAACAAAATGTTAGGATTTCATACCAAGGAAAAGTGACTGACATCCAATCTAGCATTGCTTTAAGTGTATATTAAACAGCTCTTCCGTCAACAGTCTCTACTGTGGTGAGGTCCCTGGGTAAACGAGGCCAACTTTTTCAACCAGTCATGTCTATTTTCCCATTTCTGGAGATAATCAAGTCCAATCAACAGTCCTTCTTCCAGAATCTGGTAACCTCTGCACTAAGGACTAACTTCAAAACAAATGCAAAGTCTTGAGCAAAAAAGTAACAATAAAAAATAGTTCATAAATTTCACAGATATTCCAGCAAATGACAGCAATTTTATATTTACTGAGGTCTGTGTTTTCGTGACAATACACATACAAATTTATACTCATTAAAATGTATATAAAGGTATATATTTCTATTCTTTAAACAAAAAATTCAGATATACAAAAACACAACTGTACACGTTATTCTTACTGCCTACTGCATGCTACTTGGGAAGCAAGAAATAGAAATTTCCATAGCATCGAATTATTTGGTATCCAATCTACTATGTAGGGAAAGTAAATTGATGCTATCACAAGTATTCAAATTTATATTTAAGCCACTATCAAAAACAAAGTACAACCCACATAGGGATATTTGAACAATAAGGTAGTAAATTTACCAGATCTTTTTAAGCTAGAACATCTAAGTGTTTACCAATTACAAATTTAAAGAGATTAAGATTCACACTGACCTTTAACTCTTTTTTTTTGAAAGCTGCCCAATTGATTTTACTTATTTTTTTAAATATTAATTTATTCTTTTAATTGTGTTAACATTAGGATTCTGCCCATCAGGTATCACCACTGTAGGGTACCCACCACCAAATCATCACAGTCCACCACTACAGCCCATTGTGCTTCCTCCCCTCCTTGTTCCTACCCTCCTTACCCCACTCTCCCCACTTTGGATGGTTCAGTTCTATAGTCAGTTTTCAAGAGTTACCTTAAACTCTTAAAGCAGTGGTTCACATATTATGTTGTATAAGAACTGTGTTAAAAACACAGAATTCTAGACTCAGGTCTCCAGACATTTGAATTCAGAAGACCTGGGCTAAACGTCAGGATTTTACATGACTACACAAGGACCACACATTTAGTTCTGATGCTCCAGTTTCAAGAGTCATCCTCGACGCCAAGACCACTGAAGTCCAAGTCATAATTCTCTGTGTGACTATCCACCCCCAAAAGCTCCTCTTCCTACTTGTCTTCCATTAAACACTCAATCTGTATGGAGTGGAAGAAAGTCACCCCCAGAAAAAAACGATCTTGGGGGATGATTTTCCTTTTTTAACTTGATTAAGTTTCAATCAAAGTCAATACACAACAGTACAATCTCTCACAGAACTCTGCTAAGTCAAGCACATGTTATCTCAGTAATATCAGACAGCCAATTTGATTACATCTCTGTCCTTCACTCAACTCCCAGGATGACCTTGCTTCTGTATTTCAAATGTGGAAACAAGAGTGACCAGCACAAAATTACCACGTGGGCTACATTCTGGGAGCAATAAGGAGTGCAGGCTCTCTTTTCAATCCAAGTCCTAGAGAAGTTTGGTAAAGGCAATCAGTTGGATGTTAACTACCCTACAATCACTGACAATGAAATCTACCCTGACCCCCCCTTACTAAGGGGTGAGAAGCCCCCATGTCCCACTACTAATTTCCAGAACTGTCACCTTCCCTAGGTGGCATCATGGGGCTAAAAAGTCCCCCCTCTACTTGCTCCTGTTAAAAGACACATCTCAAAGTTCCTCAGGCACTGGGGTCAGCCCACATGAGGGTCTGTGAGACACTTTATTCAAATAAAAGTTCAGTGTCAGATCAAGATTTCTTTCTAAAATTTATGAGATAGTCTCATTCCATTGTTGCTATAGTGGGTGGAAAACAAGTCAGAAATAAAACCTGCAGCTACTCTTATCCTAACTAATAGCATTATTAAAACAGCAACTCTCTAATAAACGTTAAGTTTGGTTTGCTCATTGAAAGAATCTATTTTTTTCAAATTAAGTGCTCCAAATAGATGCAGTTTCCGGAAATGGATGTTGTCCTTGGTGCTCCTATAACATCTTTCTTAGAAACAGTATGTTTGTAAGAGCAATGGTCAAAAGAACTCACCAACTCATTGTAGAGCTACACCACATCATTTCTTCTGAAGAAGAAACAGCGAGGTGGAACAGTATAGAGTGAAAAAAAATAAATATTAAAATCCCCAAAGAGCAGCATGGGTAAGTAACAGAAGCTGACAATACAGATGCTAATGGTTCGCTGCCTCCAAAGAATGGCTCAAGCTGGACGCAATAAAACTCAGCAATGGCCAGAAAGGGAAGCAAAAGGTGCTGATGGTTTGCAGCTTCACTACCAGCCACCTGGCAGAGAAAGAGGGGGAGGAAGGGTCTGGCAACAGCCCCTTGCACGGGTGGCACCACAGTCCCCGGCTGGGCCACTGGACAAAACCATCCCGTGTAAACCTTAAAGAGGATTAATCCTCAAGGACGGCTGTAATGAGACCTTAAAAGACTGAACAACAGCAGCCTATCAAGGAGGAAGGCAGTTGCCTGCTCCCCAAAGTCTTGCTAGGAGAGTTACATCAAAGCAAACGGGCACCAGATAGCAGGTTTCTGCAGGAATCCCTTATCTCAGCTCCAGCGGATGCGGCCGCTGTGATTGTCTTGAACTGCCACCTGTCCCAGGCATCTTTGAAGGCAACGCTAAGCCTCTGATGGATCTGACCTCCTTGAGCTGAGCTCCTTTTATGTCTTTCTTCATTTTCTGCCCTGCTACATTCTTCCCCTGCCATGCACACGACATGAAACAAAGGGAGTTCTCACTCTTGACTCACTGTCCCCAGCCATTTGAAAGCAAAGAAAAACAATGTTAAGGATTATACTCCACACCGTAATATGGAGTCATCCTCAGGAGACAAGCCTCTTATTTTTGAGAGTGTAACTGGACTGCATTTCCATGGCGGGGCTTTGCAGTGGGGTTGGATGGTGCTGGGAGCCAAGAGATGAAAGCTGCATGTATGTGATAACTTGAAAACACAGGGATGATGCTCTGGAAGATGATTAATAATCTCATTTTTTAACAGGAGAGATGTAGATGCTAAAATATTAAGACATGTGTACCAAACACTGAGTCTTGAAAAAACGATGGTGATAAATATCCAGAAAATTGATTCAACTTAAAAAGATTAAAATAAAAAAGATTTTTTAAAAATAAAGGATAGCAAAGAGAAATATTAAAAACAAGCA
This sequence comes from Scalopus aquaticus, assembly GCA_004024925.1. Taxonomy (NCBI): domain Eukaryota; kingdom Metazoa; phylum Chordata; class Mammalia; order Eulipotyphla; family Talpidae; genus Scalopus; species Scalopus aquaticus. The sequence continues at coordinate 42,323 of PVIJ01007623.1, forward strand.
TGTACTTCAGGTGAGAAAAGTTTAAAACCTGAACTAGTTCCCTCTGGGGCCTTTCTCAGAGGCTGGAAGTATATGACACTAAGGAGGAAAGGCAGCGTCTGTGTTTCTCTGAAAAGTTTTGCCATTTATGGGGAGGGAACACCACTGCAATCCAAATTCATTCAATACAAGATTTCTCAACAACCTACTTACGCTGTCACAAGAGTCTGTCTCCACGTATTGCTTTAATATATTTCTGTGACTATTTCTCATGTACTGACTGACTGATCAGGAATGATCTTAATACTTTATCTCATTCCACTAAAGGCTCAGGTAGCATTAAAGGATTCATGTAAAATGGAAGAAAATGCTAACTAAATAAAAATCCAGCCAGATGACAGTCCAGATGGTCAAGAACTAGAATTTGTAGGCTGTAGATGCAATTAAAGTGAGAAGAGCGGAGGAACAAACTTAAATTTGAGTTTCCTAGTAGCTGAAGCAAAAGGGGAAACAAAATCAGCTGCATCATTTTTCTTTTATAAGAAGTCACATAACTTCTCTACAGTAGATCCTAGTCTTATGTCTGTCTGTAAAATATTTGAAATTTTCAGAAAAGTGTATCTCACCTGAACTAAACCTGCAATTCTACAACCATATCCACAGGTTTCTTCGGGTCTTGGTTCTGGTCTGGTTTCCAAAACTTTTCATTAAGAAAGTCAGCCAGGGCCCCCCTGACAGCCTAGGGGTTAAGTCTCAGCGCTACCACCAAGAAGGCCCTCCTATGCTGCCTGAGTCCAATCCCGGGCCAGAGAGCTGATCCACATGATGCATCAGACCTCTCCTGTCTTGCCCGCTGTTCCCCTTAGCAGTGTATTTCAGTAGATCAGCCTGTTCTGCTCCACACTGTGTCTCTGGTGAATCATTTCAAACCACCCCCCCGCCACCCCGCACTTCTAGCCTACACCCCAGTTCTTCCACACACACACAAAAAAACATAAAATACTTTTTAAAAAAATTCAGCCAATAGGATTTCACAGAAAAACAAAATGTCCAATATTGGCTGACATCCAGCTTTTTGCTTTTTTAATTTTTATTGAGTTAACACTGGTTTATAATATATAATATAGATTTCAGGTGGACACCATTATAATTTCAGATCTCTATATGCTACATTATGTCTAATCCCACCCACCACCAAGCAATTCTTGCCTTTTGCAGGATTCACCCAAATATCATACCTCTTTCCCTCTGGTAACCACCATTTTGTTCTCATAACCTAAGCTTGTTTGGTTCTGTGTCTTTTCTTTTTTTAAGTTTCAGTGTATAGCTCTATATTTCAACATCAAAGTATTTTTTTTTATTACTGTATTCTTTCATTGAGGTAACAATGATTTACAACACTGAGTATGGGCCTCCTTGGTGGCACAGCGGTTAAGCACTGCGCTGTGGAGCTGTCGGCAGCGGTGATGAAAGCTCAACGCCCAGCCAGGGAGAATCCCACACGGCGCGGCAGACCTCTCCTGCCTCGCCCGCTGCTCCCCTCAGCAGTGTATTTCTGATCTGCCTGTTCTGCTCCCCACTCTGTCTCTGGTGAACCCTCTCGCCGCCCCACGCCTCTGGCCTGTACCCCAGCTTGTATGTATAAATGAAAAAATAAATAAATCTTACAACACTGAGTATGATTTACCGATGTAGGTTCACGTCTCTTTAGATGTATATCACCACAGCACACCACGAGCGCCACCACAGTCCACTGGTCTCCCCTCCTCCCCCACATCCCTGCCCCCATAGTCTTGCTCCAGCCACACCTCTTTACACTCCCACACTCCCCACACCCAGTCCCTGCACTTTATCTACCAACTATGGGCTATTCCGGCTCCTAAAGTTTAGATTTTTAGCTTTTCAGGTTTTCATCAGCTTTCAACTACACCATTTTGTTCTCGGATAGACAGCCTATCTTCCTACTTCTGACATAACTCTTGAATGCAGGCATCCATTCTAGTAACAAACCTTTTCAACTCAGACCCAAGGGGCCCGCAAGAGGTGGACCCCCACTCCAAAACCCTGAGCAAACCGCCTCTTGCTCTTCTGTCCAAGCTGGAGTGAAGACATTTTCTCCTGACACTACAGCCCATCACAGCTCTTCAGGAAGCCAGTGACATTCACTTCATGTAAGGTAGGCGGCTGGTATTTAAAGTTTGCAAAACTACCCACCTTCCTCTTCTCAATGAGATCTGACCTGTGAAACTGTCTGCAGACTGTGGAACCCCCACACTGTGCATGTGCATCCCCCCATGTCACCGAACCTATCGCTTAAACACCACCAATCTCTCCCACGGGCCAGGACACCTCACACATAATTTGAAATTTTAAACCTAGTAAAATTTGGGATAAGTTGAAAGTTTTTCCAATTTAAAACAAGGTAAATTTTATACAATGTTACTGGTTTCTCCAAATTTGTGATTTTAACAGTAGAGTGGCATTAAAAAATGGGCCAAGTTTGAAAAATAAGGGGCATTGACCAATTTCCTTAAAACACACTTAATATCCAAAGGAGAAAGAAAATACACACATATATAGGAACACATGTACAGATGCTAGGGAGAAATCCTTCTATGCCCCAAGTCTAGTGAATGGGCGTCAAATTTAAGCACAAAATTTGATGATACCAACTTTAATATCTGTTACAACAATTGCCAGAGTTAAACTATTCATTCTGAATTTCCACTGAACAACCAAGGACTTCTTTTTTCTACTTGGGTAAAACAGTAAATGAGGTTTGGAAATCTTTCATAGGGAATGAAAGACTAGTTCTTCCAGTGGAGAAGACTAAAACTTGAAAAAGGCTTTTTGGCTGGGATAATAGCTGCCTTTAGGAGGTTGCACTGTTTTGTTTTTTAAAGATTTATTTATTTATGCGTATTAGAGCTAGGGTGTAGGTCAGAGGTGCGGGGGGGGGGGGGGGGGGGGGGGGGGGGGGGGGTGAGGCAGTGAGAGAATTCACCAGACAGAGTAGAGAGTAGATCAGGTGAATCTACTGAAATACACTGCTGAGGGGAGCAGCAGGCAAGACAGGAGACGTCTGCTGCACCATGTAGATTAGCTCTCTAGCTGGGGATCGAACTGGTGCTGTAGTGGCTACGGATAGCTTCAGAGTGCTGAGACTTAACCCTTTGCACCACCAGGGAGACCCATTGGAGGTTGCACTGTTTAATCCTTGTACGTTATTCCATAATACATGACACAATTACTAGGCCTAGTTCTTACCCAGGTAGGGCTTTTCTAGGTTCTTAAGAGTTACATGCCAGGTTCATCATCACTTTGTTAAAAGTGACAGAACTACTGTTTGAAAACAGAGTCTGGCTGTAGAACCTCTACTTTTAATACAATCAATGAAATATAATCAGCACAACAAATTTCAACCAATCTATGCATGATGTAAAGTGGTTAAGACTGGACTTACACCTGAGGAGTGTAAAGCAGCAGCAGCCTAGGATAATCTTTAAGGGGGCAAAGAAAGAGGCCATGTCAGGTCTACCCAAGAAGCCCTGGCAGGCAGATGTTTACATGGAACACTAGCAGTGTATGCTAGTGGTGGCTGGCCCCCTGCCCCACAGCACACGGGCATAGGCAGTTGGCACTTTCCATAGCAACAGCTTCATGATCATCTTCAAAGAAATGAATGAACAATCCTGGAAAAATAAATTCAGTGTGGCTTTTGAAGGTTTATCTCCCTCTTGGGTCCCTGACTCAAATGCAATCACTATGAAAGCCGTACCAGATCCTCCTCCAGCATCAGTCTGGCAGGTTGGTTCTGACTCCAGCAATAACGGTTCCCAGAATCAAGTCCTCCTCATCCCAGCATGTGGAGGGCCCTATCTCATTTCCCTAATGGAAATCCAGCCAATCTATACACATTTGCAGGATGCGTGCTCTAAGGAAAGTAAGTTCCCTTACCTAAACCTGAGCTTAGGTAACACAGTGCTGGTCCTTCCCCGTGGTTTTATCTGTAAATGGACAGCCAGGTTGCTGGACTTATGAGGAGATATGAAGGCATAAATTAGAATGCCCCCCAAACAAGAAAAACTAACTGTGGAGATAAGAACAAGATACTAAGAATAGGGGACCATGAAGAATTTGTTTTACTCTCTTAGAAATTAAAAATATTATTGCTGAATGAAAATATGACCAAAAAAAAAAAAAAACTAAGCAAAAATTCAAGGAAATTTCCCAGAACACAAAACCAAAAGCAAACAGATGAGAAATGAAAAGGCAACAGAACTAACCCAGGAGGTCTAATATTCAATTAAGCAGAATCCCAGAATGGACAGAGAAAGCAGGGCAGGTAAAATAGACAAAATAGAGTATAACAGAATAAAAACCAGCTTCAGAGATAAAAATGCATATAAAGATTGGAATGGTCAACCAACTGACAAGCAGGATGTATAAAAAATCAATTAAAATCAAAATACCTATGTTTCGGAACATTTTTTTCAAACCACTAAGGGTAAAAATATCCAAAAAGTTTTCAGAGAGGAAAAATAACCCATCTACAAAGGAATACAAATCAAAGAGTCATCAGACTTCTCATCTACAACTTTGGATATTATCAGAAAAAGTAGCCCCGTCTTTGAAGATGTCAGAAGAGAAGACTTTTTAAGTTTGAGTTCTAGTTAAAATATCAAATAAGAGCAAGGGCAGAATAAAGATATTTTCACACATGCAAGAACTCAGAAAGTGTACCTCTGTTCTTGAGAACTTACTTAATGTACCCAGTGAAATAAAGAAATAAAATAAAAATGTCACAGTTGTCAGACCTGGGAAATAGCAGTTCCAATACAGAGGATACTTGAAGGGATCTCCTGAGAACCTAGTCCCAGGATTGCTCAGGAGAATGAAAGATCCAGGAGAGAAAGGTGTTCTCCTTTAAGTGCAAAAGATATGGTTAAAAGCTTGGGGGGGTGAGAGGGAGGTGTAGAATACTGTAAAAGCAAATAATGGAGGAAATGCTAGCACAAATACAAAAAAGCAATACAGCAGTGATGTAAGCAGTTAAGAGAGGGTAAGCATAAAACACTGTTCCTAAGACAAAACAGTCCTTATCAGGTGACTGAGGAATTAGAACACTGCACCCACAGTGATATTCCACTCAACCAATGTGAAGATTCCCACTGCAATAAGGCTGTTGATGCCTTATCGATTCTCAACTTTTTAAAATCAACCTACGCACAAAAGCACAGCGCACGTGGTTCTGATTATAAGACAATATGGAGATATGAAAAGCTTTGACACTACAATACAATGATAGACTCCAAGAGAAGGGATGTGGATTGGGAGGGAGGCCCTTAGTTTTTGATACCAAAAATCAAAAATCACTATGAAAAGTTGATGAAGAAAAGAAATAAAGGTTAAAGATATTTTTTAAAGTTGTAATAATCATTAGACGAATAATAATAATAGCAATAACACAGTATCAATATTGAAGGATGAGAAAGGCGTAGTGTTAGAAAGTTAAAAGTTAACTCATATTGGAAAGTAAATAAGCCATCATGAATGAAAAATATCCACAGTTTATATGTCAGGAATTAAAGGTATAAGCACACTCTGGAGCTGTCATAGTCATCTACTAAAGAAGTAAAAGAGAGGGCCTCCCTGGTGGCGTAGTGGTTAAGCGCTGCCCTGTGGAGCTGTTGGCAGCAGCAACGCGAGTTCGACGCCAGAACAGGGAGATTCCCACATGGCGCAGCAGACCTCTCCTGCCTCACCCACTGCTCCCCTCAGCAGTGTATTTCCATTGATCTGCCTGTGCTGCTCCCCACTCTGTCTCTGGTGAACCCTCTCACTGTCCCACACCTCTGGCCTGTACCCCAGCTTATATGCATAAATAAATAAATCTGAAAAAAAAAAAAGAACTAAAACAGAAAGAATGAAATTTGTCCTTGGGATTGGGCTGGAATAGGAAGAGGGTGATGTTAGCTTTCCATGCTAAACTCTTGGGCACTTTATGATTGTTGAAATTGCTATTATGTATATAGTATAAACATACACACACATATGTGTATATATAAATTTTATGAAAATATAATAAATTTAGTAAAATCCCTTTACAAATCCTGAGTGGATTGCCATTTTGGCATCCTCCAAATATTAGTTCTAATTCTTCAACTAAACCTGACTTCTGTATTCAGAGATGAGCAAAACATTGACAGGTTGATTTGGTGAAGCATTTAGTTGAAATTAGAAAAAGATTCTAAATGATATTTAAAATAAAATGAGCTCTAAAAGAACACAAGAGGGCCTCCCTGGTGGCGCAGCAGTTAAGCGCTGCACTCTGGAGCTGTCAGCAGCGGCGACACGAATTCAGCACCCGGCCAGGGAGATTCCCACATGGCGCAACAGACCTCTCCTGCCTGGCCCGCTGCTCCCCTCAGCAGTGTATTTCCTTCGATCTGCCTGTTCTGCTCCCCACTCTGTCTCTGGTGAACCCTGTCGCCACCCCACGCCTCTGGCCTGTACCCAGCTTGTATGCATAAATAAATAAATCTTAAAAAAATAAAAAATAAAAGAACACTAGATCTTCATTCACCACCCTGTTAAAAATCAATTGATTTAATTTTTGCCTATCGCCACATCCCAGTGTTATCATTCCCAGTGCCAAAAACCTCTCCTACAATTTCAGAACAGAAGGTCACCTTCAATATTAATTGTTAAAATTTGAAAAAAAAAGGGGGGGACTTTTTACTAAAAGAATGAAGAGCTTAAAAATATACATAACAGAAAAAATAGTCCATGTCATCAGAATACTGGAAAAAGAACACAAATTTCTCACTCCTCCAACTCTTCTATTTCTACCTCGCTTCTTTGCAAAACTAGGTTAGCATTCAAAGGAAGCAAGTACTCTGAAATAAATATTTTACCTTGGGTTCAGATATTACTAATGAAATAGGGACAAGTAAAGATAGGACACACGCAATCATTAGGATTGCTGATGCCTCCACCTTCATTAACTCCAAAACTCAATGACATGCGCAGCCTGCGGAGCTGCTCAGCCAGTCTGAATGCAGGCCTCACGCGCATGCCACTGGGTCCCCTCCGCACACCGGAGGCAGGAATTCACATGGCAAGAGGGCTCCCACTTTCAACACCACATCATCACACTGTAGGATGGCGACTCTTCTCAGAAGAGGGGCAAATCACAGCTCTTATATCAAACTCTGTTTAATAGGGCTTCTAATTGGGATCTTAATACTCTGGACAGAAAGCAGCAGGGAAAAAAAAAAAAAATCCATGCCTTAGAGTCATGCTCACCCAGTGGCTCATTATGAGCGATGCACTTCAGAAAATCTGAAGATTAATAGCAGGAGACTGGCATCAAAGAAACTAGGCTGCACTACAACCAGAAAGAAAAAAAAAAATAGAATATCCTATTGCAGTAGATTCCCAAGATAGAACTACAAGGCAGGTCTCTAAACTCTTTTCCTCTGTGGGGGCCACAGACCCAAACACCAGCCACTCACCCTCAAAACTACATGGTCATCTCACAGCCCCACAGTCCGGTGGCTACCCCCAGGCAATCAGCACCCGTTGCCAGCAGTGGGAAATAACTGTGTCCAAATAAGCAAGTGTGAGAGACTCCTGCTTGTGAAAACTCGAGTGTTACTGACCAAAACTTGCACCTGTATGTTTCAAGCCCTAAGACTCAGTTCCTTGTTACTAAGAGCAACCAGAAGATGAAGAGAGGAAAAGAGCATATTTAGTAACCCCTGTGGTAAAGAAAAATGCCAAATGAAAGTTTGACCTGCTGTGTATCAGAGAGCATGTCTGTGAAAATCTCCTATGTATTAGCTTAGCAGACACAACGGACAGGCTCTAGTGCCAGGCCACATCTGCTGAGGATGCTCTGTATGGGTCCATGGGATCATAGGGACAGAGAAATCAGCATCGATAAAATCTAGGCCATGACAGCATTTGTGTGTGTGTGTGTGTGTGTGTGTGTGTGTGTGTGCATGCACACTTGCCTGTGTGTGCACGTACGTGGAGCACACACACACATACTATGAGAGGGTCCTTGAGAGGTTATTAGGGATTAATAAACTAAAACTGTTTGACTGAAACATTAGCAAGGCCCATGTCAAATTTGCCCCCACAAAGTCTAAAATTCAGGGGAGCATTTCAAATTGCAGTTCAAAACTCCTCATATATAATGAAAGTCAGACATTAAAGTTAATAGCAGCTGGAATGGATAAAGTGAAAGAAAATGCAGCATCGGCATATGTGTTATGTGAATTTCTTAGAGTCTATAAATTTGATATTTGGAAGAAAGAAAGGAAATGTTAATTAGGAGAAATTTCATACTAGATTAAAACGTGCCCATGGAGTCAGAGTTCTACTGTAAAAGCCCCTGGAATCAGAAAGCGCCCTCCCAGACCTGGGTGCCGCCTTTCATCTAGTGCTCTCATACTCCTGATACGTGACTTAATTGCTTGCATGTGTTGTTTCATGTAGTCTCTCTCCAAAATATAAAATCAAGAGCCAGGGTTATATTTTTTACTTCTGCTGTGTGTGGTACTAAATTAATGCTGGAGAATCAATAAAAATATCTAAGAAGTCATCCCTCTGCCTTCTCTAAAAGGCTTAGAACAATTTTCCATAATTTTTAGACTCTTCTAGTTGATAAAGATCTCAGGGGATCAGAGTCTCTTAAAAGTCTCAGTAGTCAGCCTTAAAAGTCTCAGTGTGAACTTTTCTTATTTTCCTGATACAGTGAGAGCATTGTTACAACTTCTACTTTATCACAGACCCAGGGAGATCTCAGGTCAGATCAAGTCCCCTGAAACAGAACTTTATGCAGATAAAGTCTGCTATCTCACAAGTGTCTGTGGAGCAAACATCAGTCCTGCCTACTGGCCCCTGAGAGAAAAAAATCCACCCGTCTCCTCTGTCAGGCATTTTCTTCTTCACCTTGTCCCTCTTTAGCATCTCTTTCCTTGTTTGTTGAGAGTCGCCACCTGCACTGCCCTCTTACTGGTATTCAGTCTTCTCCATCTTTCCTCATAAATCATTCCCCTGGCCGGCCCCTTAATCACGCTTAACTGCTTTACCATGAGATTCTTTCAGTGTAACTGAGACACCAATGCCCAGAGACCAGAAAGTGCCCAGGTCAGTTGGGACACCACGATGCCTATGTGCAGACAGGCCTGTGTGGGCTGTCTCTGTGGTAACAAACACCCCAAGCACACTTAAAAAAGGGGGCACTCGCTTCCTGCCACTCCCTCCCCTGGGTGGGGCAGAGGGACCTGCTGCCCTGGAGTAGCCACACAGGACAGGTAAAGACCACACAGAACTGGCACCAGACATGTCCTAAGTGGGAACAGATGCTGCGTTATTCTGGTGACAACTGAAGCTCCAGTTAGAGACTGCTCTTCAGATGGGGAGTTCACAGAAGGAATCAATCTGTGAACCAAGCAAACAGCTATGTCCCAAAAGCCACTGCAGGAATGAAAGAAATAGGGACACAATGGGGAGACAAAATTTAACAGGACAAATACAAGAGCCGTGTACCAAGGCATCCCTCCCTCACCCCCAAAATCTAGGTCTCAGAGCCCTAAGTCAAACAGCATTGTGTGCAAGCTGCAAGGGCTCTCCAAATCCAGACAATTCAGCTGCCAACTGAGTCTGTGCAAAAACTAAAAGACATCACATGGGCCTCCCTGGTGGCACAGCGGTTAAGCGCTGCGCTGTGGAGCTGTCGGCAGCGGCGATACAGGTTCGACACCCGGCCAGGGAGAATCCCATATGGTGTGGCAGACCTCTCCTGCCTTCCCCGCTGCTCCCCTCAGCAGTGTATTTCCTTCGATCTGCGTGTGCTGCTCCCCACTCTGTCTCTGGCGAACCCTCTCACCGCCCCACGCCTCTGGTCTGTACCCCAGCTTGTATGCATAAATAAATAAAATCTTTAAAAAAAAACAAAAAACAAAAAACTAAAAGACATGCAGAGGGTCCTCAGCCCCATGCCTGGCACATGGTAAATACATTCATAGATCTATTGTGTAAGGCAGTGCTTCTTGAACCACTTATCTCCCAGAAAGCCACCCCCCCCCATAATTAAATCACAGGTAATTTCCAATTATTTGTTAGAGTATCAACTGAGAAGAAATTCCTCCTCTGTTCAATGTACATAGAGGATACAGAGGTCGCCACAACATAGCTGGGCTCTCCCATGCTGGGGTCCCCAAACAGATGCTAGAGACAAGCCAGCAGTCAACCTGCCCTCCCAAGGCATTGGAGGTGCCCTTGCCTGTCACCACTGGCAACACCAGCCCTCAGGTTCTGGCAGGGTTTCCAGCTCCCTGTTAAAGAGGCTGAGCCCAAACCGCTGCCTACCTGGCCAAGCCCTGGCACAGATGTGCGAGAACATTTTGAAGTCTCAGCAGTTACATGGCATGGCTTATGAATTTTGAGAACTGGGTTCTGTCACTTTGAACCACATGAAAACAGAAACCCATTTAGCCTTAGTGAACTTGAGTTTCCTCTTATGTCAATGGGGAGAACTGTGATGACCTCTCAAAAGGATGTTGTGGATATTTAAAAAAATTCAAGGGCAAAGTCAATGGTATATGTGACAGGGCTCAATTTCTGCTACCTTTAATCATTTCCCACTGGGGCAACCACAACACCTGCTAAGTCATGGCCATAATTCTACACTCTGGCCCCTCTAGCCGATCCTCACATACTGACAGAATGATAGGCCTCAAATAAAAATCGCTTCCTTTATCGGCTTACCACTAGTCTAAAAGCCACCCCAACACTGTTCCCTTGACTGATCCACTCCCTCAAGAGCCCACCACACAGGTCTTCTCTGCTCTGAGGCACAACCAGAGCAAACCTCCTTGAGTGCAATGCTCTCCCTTTAGATCTTCCAAATGAGTCATTTGCGTCTCACCCTTAAGGACACCTCAGGGCAAGGTCTCCCCAGCCCCGCCCACCCCCTTTATGGTGCACAGCATACCACCTGTTTTCAGTGTGGCAGCCACATTGCCTTGGTGGTATCTCAGCCAGGGGTGTGTGTGTGTGTGTGTGTGTGTGTGTTTTCTCTGGCTATAATGTTGGCTCCACAAGAGCAAGGACTTAACTGGTTTTGGCAAATGTGGTTTTGGCAAATGTTGAACCCTAAAGTGTCTGACTCATAGCAGCCTCACAACAACAACAAAAAAAAAAAAAGGAAAAAAAAAAGCACAGATGTACCGATGTTTGAAATGAGAACAAGTACCATGTACCAGGTACCAGTGAGAGCACCCCGAAACACATCATACCAGGGGTATGATCAGAAGTCCCGGTACCCTAGAGGCACTCAGGGGCTCTGATTGCCCATGACCGTTTTTCTATAGCATCAGTTTGCTTAAAGTGATACACAAACTAGTTCTAAAAGCATCATTAAAGATAAAAGAATCATAAAAATATATCCCATGGCCATAGATACATTAAATAAGAAGTAAAGGGCACATCTGATCACAAAGGTCAACCCACGTGGTCAGACTCAGCATGGTGAGCCAAGGTCAGAGAGCTGAGAGCCCTGGTCACAGACCCTGAGTGGGAAGGGGGATGGCATTCTATGCACTCCTTACTTAAAAGAGAAAAGCAGGCATGGGGGAGGAAATCTGAAATTCTGTCAAATTTGAAAGCAGGATTATTCCAGGAAATCAGACTGAAAGAACTGGAGCTGTTTCCCAAAACCCATCACAAGAACAACTGCAAATTTGGAGAGAGGCACCTCCTTTTACTCCACTTACAAGTCAGGAGCACAGTCAGGATGCAGATTAGCTCCTACCCCCCACCAGTGGGCGAGTAAACACCCAGCTGCCTAGACCAGGCCTCCTCTGACCTGCACAATGTCTGTTGATTAGCCCTGCAGTCCCCCATGGAGAGGATGAGTCTCCTCCTCAGGGGTCCCACCATCTCCCCTAAGACTCTTTCTGTCCAGGCTGGATTGCAGGCTTATCCCACCACTGGAAGCCTTTGTTCTCATTGTCCCCCAGTGGTATAAGCTACTGGATTTCCCAGCTGAATTTCACTTTGTTATTCCTGGTCTCTCTCCCCAACCTTGCTGCGGGCCCTCTGCACATTTCTCTAGCTTGACTGGTATTAGGAGTTTGGAGAGTTTTCCGATGAAATAGAACTTTTCATTGTGAATACTGTATTTTGAGGTAAAAATGTATCTTGATAAAGAACACTGTTAACTCACTTGAAATAAAGCCACATTTATTTACTGATGTTTGGGATTTGTACTTGAGATCAAAATATTTTGTGTATGAGGGTCACCTAATCTAAAAAGACTCAATGATTTGAGACCAAGTAGAAATGGACTTTGTTTTCTTCACTAGAAAGTATGACAGGTTACACAAGGGTAGCAGGGGCACACACTTCGAGACCAATTAAAAAGCAGCCAGCTAGAGAAGTCAGGAGGGGAATTCTGAGGGAGCAATCATACAGCAACTCGAGAAGAGGAGGTAAATTAAACTCCCTGAGACAAAGTAACTGGGTTACAGATGAAAAACAGTTACCCAGAAAATCTGCTTGGTTATTCAAAGGCAAGAATCAAGTCTTGGGGGTCACCTCAGCACTCAAGCAGAAGTGGAGTCCCTCCACCAGAAGCGTGCCTCACATTAACATTATCACCTGCCACTCCTTCCCTGCTCCACCCTTCAACCAGTTCCTCCCAAGTGTCAGGTTTTCTTTGGCTTCCAGGCACATGTAAAGGTTCCTCTTTATTGCTCTGGCATGGGGATTAGTTCCAAGTCACTTCTTCCAGAAAGCCCTCTGGACTTATGAAGTCTGGGTCAGCTATGTATAATATCTGCTCCCAAAGCACCCTCCATCTATCTCTTCTGACAGGATCTTTGTGTTGACTTTCTGCACGGGCTTATATCTGCTTGTCTCAGTGTCTCACCACCCTGAAGCTTCATGGAAGTGGGGACGCTGCTCCTTTCTGTTCAACAATCATTGGCACTGGAGACACTCAGTAAGCACATGCTCAAATAAAACATGGTTAACATGCAAACAAAAGAAAAAACAATAAACCAACCAGAATCTTTCTTCTTTTTGTTCTAAGAGTATGAAACGCACCAGAAACTGAGGCAAATGAAGTCTGGACTCCCTCCCCACCAAAAAAAAAAAAAAAAAAAAAAAAAGAGAAGACATTAGGAAAATAAGAATAGGCGAAGTAGAGCCCAAAATGTAATAGCTAAAAGAATTAAGAAAGTTGGCTACTTTTCAAAGAGCATTACAAGAATTCAAACCCTATCAGAGCATAGGAAGGACAGAGCAATAAAACGCCAGATTGGTTACCCTCTATTAAACCAAAATGTAAAAGACATAAAGAGAGAAAATCCAGTCCTTTAACTAAGAAGTATGAAGAGACAGCACAAATTTATAGGTAGAAGATCAAGAACGCTAAAGCAGGACAGGCGAGGCAGCTTTCAAGAGACATCAAAGGTAACATTCTTTAATTATACAAGAAAAAGGAGGAGGGCGAAGGATAATGTTGCCTCTATTATAAAATGGATGGAAAGCTGCTAGCAGATGGCTATGAAATAGCAGCATTGCTGTGCCTCATGCTTCACTCTAGGAAAAGGGGGGGGGAGAAGTTATAAGCAACTAAAAAAAAAAATGCCACTTGTGTCGGGTGGGTGCCAAATTAGAAAAAAGGAATATTTAAACAACTGGACTCATGATCCTAAATCCATTTCTAGCTGGAGCTCCCGTTCACATGGGTTACGTTGGGACGCAAAGAAGTTGGAAAAATGTTACGAAATCATGTGTTGCCCAAAGGCTACTGAAGAAGTCAAATGATTGAAATTTGGAACAGGGAAACAAATACCATGTTCATTTTAACTACAGGAAACAAAGCTACCTGTTCTATTGTTGTGTGTTTCAGAACTTGAGACAGGTAGATCAACTGTTTAAAAATAATGCCATAATATTTAAAATGAGGATCCTCATCCAAGTCTATGCGTAAATGGCCAGCTAACTCCAAAATACAATTCACCTCTTACAAGAAACCCTGGCAGTTTTAAATGTGCCTTATGTATGTGGAAGCAAATGTTTTTTGATGTTTCCAAATGTACAGTTTATAAATGTATCATAAATACTTAAAACTTTCCCTACTTTCAGAAAGGACTGAGTCACTAGTATTGGATCAGAGACTGCAATCAGTGAGGAAACTGTCAAATGGAGCCCGAGGCTTCAGACTCTCTGGATTGCCAAGTGGCTGCCTCTGATGGCAGGCTCTGGACAAACTTCATCTCCAGTGTGACTGTGGCCAAGCATCCTTCTGGGAGCCCTCTCAGTTCTGCCCTAGGAATTCTGGTAGAAAGAAAGTTCTAAGTGTTAGGCCAAACTAGCACAGTATTCTACAGCAGATCGTTCACTGTGGAGGGACCACATGAAGATGTAGCTACTGAGTATTTAAAGGTGAGAATTACATGTCTTCTTGGTATCCAAGTGAGGTGTACCTAAAGAAGACTTTCAAAGAGACAGATCTTTAGATAAGCCTTAAAGAATAAGACAAGCTTGAAGTGAAGGAGGGAAAGCAAAAAGCTTTTTTGAGAAGAATCACAGTCTGAGCAAGCCAAAGGGAGCCTGACTCGCCTCAGTTTCGATTTGGGGAGGGCAATTCTGGAAAGCCACTCGAGTGTCATTGGGCCAACTGTTTTCTCTAAAGCATGGCCCCCCTTAGCATTTTCTATCTATTCCTCTCCGGGGTGGGGGGTGGTCCTTGAGGTTCTCTCTGGTCCCCTCTAATAAATGTGTCCCCAAAATTCAATGGAATCATTAACTGACTTTTCTAAAAGTCACAGTCCTTTCCTCACCATCTATTTCCAGCACACTCGCTCTCTTCCAAGACCAACATGTAGAAACACAGTCATATGAGGTACCAGAGTAGTCAAGATTCATTGCCAAGAGCCAAATCCAGGATCCCAAGTATTATCCTTAAATTTCTACTGTTTTCTACAGAGTTAACTTGGCTATGCAGTTCTTTAAAATCTATGAAGTGTAACACTGTTTCCTAATGTTAAAACATTTTCTCAGGGTTGTTGAAAGAGAGCTTGAATCCTTTTAACAATTTTTTGAGAGAAAGACAAAAATAAGCAGGAAGCTATTCTAAATCTCACAGACAACAGTTTTGTCAGGTCCATACATTTCTTTGTATCTCCCCTGCAAGTCAAGACTAACAGCTGAGAAGCAAGATACTCAGTAAAGTCCCAGAGTATGACCCAACACCAGTTCTTCTGGTTAAACAGTCAAGTTTTAAGAAAAAAAAAAAAACAAAAAAACCAAAAAAACAAAAAACATCCCCGACTGGCTCATCAACTGTTCTCTAAAGAGGGGAAAGACAGCAGTGCAGGCGCGAATGGAACTGTGCGCCTGGAACTGTCACTGCCTCTGCAGTTTGGTCAACACCAAACTGTTCATTTGTCCCTTGTAGGCATTTTTGTCTCTCACAGTCTCCAGATGACACTCCCATGGTAAGAGAAAGTGAGCAGGTGCACCTATTAAATATGTAAAATACACATCTTCTCTTCCACTCACTCAGAAGATGGATTTCTAAAGGGTGTGGAAAGCCACCTAATAGAAAGACAGACAGGTAGAAAAAAAAAATGTTACATGCATTAGTTTCAGCACACTGGAATGCAGTGGGCTCAGCACATTAGCTCTCCAAAGAAAATAAATGCAAATCAATTAAAAATTCAGTTTCTTTTCTTTCAGCTAATTCCTCAGGTTTTGCTAATTAGCAACTAATAGTTCTGTCATCTGAGCTGGGAAACATAAGGAAGAATACCAGTGGTATGTTTTCAATCAAAGCATTTGCATGGAGGAATGAATCATATTTTCCATGAGGAATTGTTGCTTGGGAGGAGTTGGGGGCAGGAGAAAAGCAGTCTTCATACAACTATAAAACTAGAAAAGGCCTGAAATTTTTAAAAAGGAGGTATCTCTCCACCCCCTTTAACAAAACAAGCAGGGGCCTTACATGATGTGACTTGTGAATCCAAGAAACTCTGCACAAAGACCCCTGCAGGGACACTTAGAAAACTAGGCTCCTCACAGTAAGACAAAGACAATGAAACACATGTTTTCTGCAACAGGGAAGGGAATAAAAGTTAAGTGTCAGCCACGGGACAGGAATGCTTTAACTATTATGTCACCTGCCTCTGCAAGTTTATAAAAGAATAAATGTATGGCAATAAGTGAAATTAGGGGGTGATGGTGTTTTGAAATATCTGAGTACAGAGGGTCCAGGGCAAAATGAAACTGCTAAAATCTGCACAGGAGATGGGGGTCCTAGTCCTGCCTCCAGTATAAGCAGATCAATTCCCTCAATTCCCCTCACTTCCTTACCCCCCACCCCCCAATTATGAAGTGCTAGGGGTCCTAGAGCAGTGAGGCTGTCAGCACCATCCCAGGTCTCAGCCCTGCAGTTTGAAGGTCTACTTTCTTGCTTGATATACAGCCATCCACAGCTACCCTTCCTGAGAAAACACCCCCCCAGTGTCCCCTCTGAGGATTTTATTCTAAACATATGTTAGGTCTGTTTGAAGTACCCGCTATCCCTGGGATTTCTTTTCCTTTTCTTCCCTTTTTTTAAAGTCAAACCCACAAAACCTAAAATTCTTTGATTCCTGCCTAACTGCAATTTGCGAAGATGCAACTCTGCATACCCACGTATAATAAAGTCTTGCGCAATAAAAAATTTACAGATGTCCTTCTGAGGGGGAAAAAAAAAAGATTTTCCCTTTTCCGGTCTTACAGGAAGCCTGCCCACACTTTAGAAATACAAAGTTAGTATATATAGAAGCACAAATTAGGCATCTTGGAAAATCTACATTTTCCAACCACAGAGAAACGAAGGAATGACTGTGAGTGTGCACATACCCAGCCACACTGAATTAGAGGAATCTTTGCTCTCCAACAGCCTGGTGCAGGCTGGCCAAGGACTCAGAGTAAAAGGGAATGGCCAAAAAAGTTGTTTCTGAATCCTGAGCTACTGAACTTGTGCTGCAGGACTGAGAAAAGGTAAAAGAAACACAAACCTTTAGGTCTCATACTCTAAAACTTTCTTAGAAAACACATCAATTAGCTTTTGTCTGGAAAATTAAATCCATGTAAGGTACATATATTTTACTATAAAAGACCTAAAAATATGCTCATTATACTGGTAGAAGGTTAACTGATTCAGCAAGTTTCTAGAAAGTTAAAGTCCTCTCCTATCTCTTTGAAACTTAATTTAGGACATCTTTAAATTATTTAGTGAAATAGCTTTCCATATGCATTAAGCTTGTATTTGCTACAGAAAACACTTTCTGCCAAGAATTTAAAATGTTAAAACTTCACGAGCTCATTTACAAACTTAGAATTTCTTTAACTTACAAAATAGTTGGAAAAAGTTGATCCATCCAATAAAGTCAGTGGGGAAGTATTATGTTCATAAGGCTAACACACAGTTACAATAAGAACCACTCTTTTCCTAAAGTTTACAATCCACTCAATCTCTAGATCCCAGGGAGACAAGGGAGTCAGGATGGCAAAGAAAAAATCAGTCTACCCTGAACCAAACAAACACAAAGAAAAGGCTACCAAGAATAACTTAATTTGAAGAGTGAACTGATTCACATGAGATTATGAAGATGGGTGGTGATGATGGTGGTGGTGGTGGAAGAACAGAAGGCAGAGGAGGAAGTAAGAGGAAGATGAGAAAGAAAAAACTACCATAATAATTTGGAGGCAAAACTTTTACTAAAAACTGTATTTGCATTGTCTCCCTAATTCTCCACAGAACACTATGGAGCAGGCATTGCTCCCACCACCCCTTTAAATTAGGAACGATTCTTTAAAGGGATCAGCACACTTGACCAACATCACACAACCAGAAAGTGGCAAAGTTGGAACTTCAACCCAAACCCCACATCTTCAACCAACCTGTGCAAATGCTAGGGCTCCCTGCCCATAGTATATATAAAGATATCACTTATTTATGACCAACTTAAGGAGTAATTTTGGATGCTGGATCAAAATACCATTTGTCATTTGGCTACAGACACCTTACACAGCTTGTAAGTCATCATGCGATCTTGTGGTGATTTGAATAATACAGTGGGAAAATCTGAAGGATAACCAAACTATTGATGCTATTTCCTCTAAAAGGAATGACAAGTAGTAGGCCCACCTCCACTAAGAGGTCTCCAGTGCCCAGAGCCAGCTAATACTCCATTGGAGGCACAGCAAGGAGTGATGAGGGCCCCAGGAATGCAGAGAGCCCGGTACCTCAGATGACAGGCAGCATTCAGTGGGCAAGCCATTAGAACAAATAGACCCAGGGTAAGCTACAAGTTCAACGACACAGAGAGAAAGTTAACAAGCATCTGCCTACTTCCATCAGTCGAAAAGGGCTTGTCAGCTGTCCTGACCAATTAAATACCTCACTAATTACTGGGCCTCCGGAATAGAAAACAATATATAAACATCAATTGGGAATACTCTGTATTCACACATAAGTACAAACAAAATGCAGGGAGGGTGTGGTTATTATAATTTATAGAATTGATTCTTTGTAGAAAGTGAGAATACTCAGGGCTATTAATACAGGTGGGAAATATATGAGGATCCCACACTTTTCCATGTGGATGATACCTAAAAGAGACCCATAAACAAAAACACACTGCAGAAAACTTAGGGATGTGCACAGTGGGAAATGCCTACTGAAACTATTTTAAACTCTTGTCCTAAAAGAAAAGTATCATGAAACAAGAAAAAACTTTAAAGACTAAAGAAAGGAACTTGCACACTACACCTTATTTCTATAAGTCCCTCCTTATTTCTGTAGTTGGAAAAAAATAGCAACAGCAGCAATTGGACTGACAGACATTGTATCCTTTTTTAAAAGCTCAGAAAAATCCATACAACCTTTTCCTACATGCTTTCTATGTTTCCAACCACTTTAAAAACATTCTCCACTTAAAAAAAATGCATCTTCCATCTTTACCAACAATATAATCTGGTGGTAGGGAAGCAACTGCTAAGACTTAAGGTTGTTCGAGGCACTTTGATCTGCACCCTGATGAGGGAACATTCTCCTCTCTGCAAGCCAACTAATGAAGGAATGAAATTGGCTTTTATCCTGGGCACTTTCTTGAGCAAAAAAAAAAAAAAAAAAAAAAGCGCTAATCAGCTGTCCTCACTAATCAGTCATCTGACTAATGACCTTTTGCCTTAAAACACTAAAATTTCTGAATGATGTGGAAAAGGGAAACACAAACCAGTTCCCCTCTCTGGAATTCAATGGATCATCTGGAATTGGAGTTGGGAAGGTGAAATGGCATTGCTGTATCCTGGCAAGGTGATAAATCTGTAATCAAGAGCTGCAAGTCTTGGCACCTCAATATGAACCTCATTACTCCACAAATTATATTTTTAACTAGAAACAAACTCAACCCTTCTACTGTTTTCTTTAAATTTTCTGCCTTTGCAGAAAATCATAGTATATCTGTGTTCACAGTCCTAGTGAATTTCTTAAACTTTATTACTGCTGGAAAAAGACTTTCCAATGTATCTGGTATGCTGATTAGAGAAGTAGAAGTAGAAAAATGTTCCATATTAAGTAATTTAGTAGTGATTTGTTAAAAGAAGTTTGTTACTCCTTTACAAGTAAGGCGAAAAATCATTTAAAATTGGAATAGGCAATGGTAATGCCTTCCACTAATGCAGCCCCTTTTACTAACTTCCCCCATCAACAAATTTTCCTCCTGCAGTCTACCTGGATGGAACAAATCTGGTTTAGTTCCCAGAAAAAGTCTATGTAGACTACACAAATGGACACCTTCCTGCAGGCAGCCCTACTGAGGTCTGAAGTTGCTTGGAGATGGAAGGAAATGGCTCGCCCTAAAAAAAAAAAAAGAATGGATAGGAGATAGGAGGAGTAAGAGAAGTGGAAAGTAAATCAAACATTTCTATAAATTAATACAAGCCAAATAATTCACCAAGCATGTGTGCATGCAGGTGCGAGCGTCTGTTAGTAAACACAAACACACACACACACACGCACACACACACACACAGCTCCCTCCGCTCCTGGAAGGAGTGTCACAGGTCACAGGGCAGGGACCACTTACGATAGTGGGGCTCCATGTAGCCATTCCTGGGGTCCATGGCAAACACGGCCCCTCGATAGGGCACAGAGGGCTCGGCCAGGTGCGGCAGGGACCCATGGATTTCCTTCTTGATTAGTGAGGCCCTCTCATCACTGGATGTTGACGGTTCCTCACTGATCTTGCTGAGCCCCTGGACACTCTGTGGCTGCATAGTGACTGCGTTTCTTCTCTCTCTGTGATAGGTCTGTCCAGGACTTTCATCTTCTGAAGAAAGAAGGAGAGTTCTGTCAGTCACTTTCAAGAGCAATTACCAAACAGTAATCAATTAGGCCCCTTTCTCCATCCCTCCCCACAAAAGGAGTCTGGCTCTCATTCTTGGCAACTATGAAAGCTGCACCAGGATAGGACTGTCCTGACCAGACTGTCTATCAGTGAGGGTCCCAAGTCCAAATAGAAGGACCCAGGGGAACAGGAAATGAACCTATTATATTGAGATGTAAAGCATCAAGCAAAGCATCACACCAGCTTACAAGCTCATCTGCCAGTGAGGCTTTTCATCAGGGACTTGTGACTATTCCTATAGATCCCTCATGGAGCTGGAAGTTTTGCCAGTCTTAGGCTGTAGAAGTCCAACCGATAGAAAATGATACCAAAGTTTTCATGCTTTCCTTTTTTAAGTCAGATTTGTAACCCACTGATTCAACTGAGTCAGAAATGGAAAAAAAAAACAAAAACCCACTGGTTATAAAGGATAAAGGTGCCAATCCTGGAAACCGACAGTGCCCCTTGCTGTAACACTTCCTGCTCAGTCCACACAGTGAAACTGAGAACCAAGAGGAAAACATAGCAAGACCGAAAGTCCAGTGGGTGAGGAATCAGTTATGCCATTATATGGACAAGCCATGGTGGGTTCATATGCTTCTCCAGACATGTAGGGAACAGCTTGATGAAATCCCACATATATTTGATATTCCAGCTCCCTCAAATGCTGTTCCCTTTGGTCTGTAGTGTAGAATTCTCCCACCTAGCCTCTAAGGTTCTCTGCAGATGTGACCGGATGACCTTACTATAAGAGCAGATTAAATAAATGCATAAAATTAAACCAAACTGGCAATTTGAACCCATGACAAATGGACAATTCATCTCCTAGAATCACACACACTCTAAACTACATACTCTCAAACAAGCCCTGCATTTAATCTACAGACTATGATCTGACATGTACGTGCTGACAGAAACAAAACAGTTTGGGTGCTGCTTACACATCTAATTTTGAAACTGTTTCCCATTCCTGATCTTAAATATATGGAGCATATATATACATATATAACATTTATATTTATATATGTATACTTATATACAATATATTTGAGTGTGATAATGCTGTTGTACACATTTTAGAGGGACAGATTTTGAATACATCTTATTCCAACATACAAACTTATCTTCAAAGTATTCCATAAAGCAGATATGTCTGGCTGAGAGCCCCTAAAAAAACAGAAAAAGTTTGCTTTAGCAGTCTCATAGCTCTTTACACAAATACAGAAGAAAGTATAGCTATAAATACAGACAAGCATAAAAATACAAACTAAAGTACCAACTGTTTCATGTTGACTAATGAATGACTCGAACTACCTAAAGCCACTAGCAGTTTTAGTTTTTCTGCTTATGTCTGGGACTTGAAGGAATAAGCAGTGTATTTTTTTCCAGCCTAGCAAATGACTTGCAAAATAGAATAGACAATGAGGTATGTTCTGCTTTTTACAGCGAATTTGCTGACTACTAAAGGGTAACTGTGAAACATGATTTTAATATTGTTTTGTGCAGATCCTCACCCCAAACTTTATAATTATGGGATAAATTACTATTTTAATCGATCAAATGACCAATGAAAAAGCTGATGTAATCCCACATATTTAATACATCGATCTTTACAAAAGCAATTCAAACCATGCTTTGGGTAATTTGAAAACTACAACAACAACAACAATAATAATAATAAAAAAAACAACCCTGCATTTGTATTTCCCTATTTGACTAATACTTTTAGGCACTAGTCCACCCTGTACTTCACTAGCATTCAAGTTGGAAGCTACAGAATAAGACCTGTGGTTATGTAAAGCAAAAGGGTGTCAAAAACACTAAAACTCAGAGTGAGCATTATAAAATTTCCTGTACAAAATGGTCAAAGTCATATTTTCCACTAATTTGCGTTCTATATAAAACCTTTATTTCACTTCAATCTGAAGTGAACTTGTAGTTCTGAGGTACAAATTCTGTAGAATGGACCTTCATTTAGAAAACCAGAAAGCCCTTTCCAAGAGGGACTGCAACTGGTAATTAGCATTCTCTAGCAGAGATGAATAACCAAGCTCTGCTAATCTGTTCTAGGTTTAAAACAGGATTCCCTGGACTTAATCTTCCTAGATGAAATTAACTTTTCTTCCCTCAAAATTCCATCCCTATAATAGAGAGGGTTTCTTAGAAGCCATGCCTTTATGATGAGCATTTGGAATCCAACTTCACGAATAATTGAATAATTGCCATGGTCTGACCAGAGTCCTCCCACCACTACCACCCCCCTCCAACCTCCTGGGAGAAGGAAGTAGTGTGGTGGGTGGAAGTGGGGGCATCATTTTAGCTAAATGATTTTTCACAAGTACTAAATTTTTTCGAACTTAAAATTTTTTAATATGATATTTTCTTAATGAGAGTTAACCCAATAAGTTATTAAAGTCATAGTAAGAAATATGCAAAGTTCAAACTTTTAACACAGGAAAAAAAATGAACTCATTCCCACAGCAAAATCAAATGCAGGCACAAAATTTATTTTAATTTTTCATCAGGAAACTGACTATTACAATAGTCGATGCTATCACACCCTTACCTACCCCCCCCCTTCAAGAAATCCCATGAGGCAAACATTTCACGAAGTTTACCTGGTGTACTGAGATGGACATTCAGATGAAAACTTGACAGTACACACATGCTCCAGTATACAAGCAGCTACGAGGCTTGAAAGTGCACTCTTCACAGTGAAAGGGAAACTTTCCAGCAATATTCCTGCCTGCTCTTATAAATTTAGCAACCACTTCAGCAAGCCAAAAGACGAAAGCTGTCTAATCTTGTTCAGTTGAGCCGCGTTGTTCAATAAAGTTTGAGAGTCAGTGCAGACAGGCTACGCCAGGCCAAATTATTGACAGAAACATACTGTCCACCATGGCAACAAGCAGAAGTCTGCTGCAAAAATGTAAGCAAACAGCCCACTGCTCCAGGAGCATCTGCCAGTGGACTTTAATAGCCAAACACAAGGCGACTGTTCATGCTTCTCTGTGTTTAACAGCTACACACTCTGGGGTCAAACCGAAATATGCAATTCGAAGAAGTTTCAGGAAAAAATTACTTTAAATACTGTCATCATCATCCCGCTCTGGACCTCCCTCCTTCTG
Organism: Scalopus aquaticus; assembly: GCA_004024925.1. Taxonomy (NCBI): domain Eukaryota; kingdom Metazoa; phylum Chordata; class Mammalia; order Eulipotyphla; family Talpidae; genus Scalopus; species Scalopus aquaticus. The sequence goes on from PVIJ01007623.1 coordinate 65,895, forward strand.
TACATCATGCTCGAGTGGAAGCTAACAAATCCCTATCCCCAAATGGAGAGTCGCTTAAGCAGCACATTTTAGAAACTGTCTCACATTTTTCCAAACTCATGCAAAGGTAACCGTCTTGGAACTGGACACTCGGTGCCACAAAAGCTGTTTACCACAAAGGTGGAAGGAAAGCATTCTCACCCCGCGAAGCACACCCTCTCCCACGCATCTGCTCACAAACTCCAGTAAAATTTCTCATGGCATCAAGGAAACAAGTACTTTTGTACCTAGGACTTGAGATAAAAGTTTCCCAATTCTTCCAAAATACAATAAAACCATGCATTGTGTGAGTAACTAAGAAAACCGCCTGTCACCCTCAAAAACGAGCTGGAGAGGCACTCACAGCACACATGTTCACCCTCTTTTCAATCAACATCGATTTTAAACTGTTCCTTAAATCCCACTTTAATGCCATCACTGCTCTCTTGCCCCAAGACATAGAAGACAGAGTGTAAGAGAACAGAATACTTACAACTCAGTCCCCAAAGCTCTGGCTAGCTACTTCTGCAAACTTCTCTCGGTGGGCTTTCCTAGCTGTGGCAGACCCTCTAGGAACGTGGGTTCTCAGTGTCTCCCTACCTCCCTCTCCCTAGCAGTGCTGCCCCCATTAGAGGAATTAAAAGTGGTTGGAGCATTGCTAAATTTAACAAGCTCATTAGTATTCTTTCTGAGTGCTTCCGAGTGAACTCTCTCTATTCAAGCAGCTCTCTCCAGCAGAAGGGTCAGGCGGCTAATCATTAAATCAAACTAATGTCACCCTATCACAATCAGCCCGAGAGAAGGAGGGTTTATTATTTCAGTTTATGCTAAATAAACGGTTTTACAAATGGTCCCCAAGCAAGGTCAACAGCAGCTTCAATTACAAGACAAACTTAACAAGAGTTGCTATAAACCAAGTACTCTGTATTGACTTAAGAACAGGCTCAACTCCACATATTGCCACTAGCAGGGTTGTACAGGAATGCATATTGTAAAATAAAGGAAGGGGGAACTTCTTTCTTTGCCAGAATTTGCGACTGCACAGCGACTCTTCATTCACCTCTCTCCAACCAGCTAGCCGCTCAGCTCAATTCACCCCACACAAAGGCTGGAGCCCAGACCTCAATGGACCGAGTGAAACATGTTCAAAACTAGGCTCTCTATTGTGACTGAATTTCTTAACATCTTTTCAAAAAGCGGAGAATGCCTTGAGGCTAAAGGAAGAAACAGGCTAATGGTGAATTGGGAATTCTGAGCAAATTTCAGAGCCCTTTCCTCCTAGCTTTTGAGGTTGAAAGCAAGCTCTTTCCTTTCAAGTTTCAAAGTCCTTTTTCCTCCCGCAGTGTCACAGAAGGATTTGAAAAGAAGGTAATTGTGCTCGCAGTCTCCCTGATCAGAGCTTACGTCCTATTTCTGGTATTTCGGAATACTTCTTGCAATAATAGTGCATATAGCTCAATCCCTTAACCGGCCTGCACTCTGCAATTGCTCATTAAATGAACAATTGCGGGTATAAAATGCCTTTTATGTTCAAGGTCTGGATATAAGATAAGCATTCTAGGACTCTAAATTTGGTTTACTAAGGAAACTCTCCATCATTAAATTACAAAACTGAAGTCAGAATATCAGGCTTTCCCAGAAAAGTGGCACTCAGATTTCAGTGAGCCAAGATGAGGGGTGGACGGGGATGGGGAGGAGGCAACAAAATCTTAAGGGAGGAAAAATAAAATATCAAATACTCAGATTTCTGGCCAAATGGGATTCTAACAAGAAAATAATATTTCTGTGTTTTAAGAAGGTCCGAGTTTGTGAGACCTCATCATTTCCATATTGAATAATATAATGAAGTCATCTTCAAGTGGATTAAAATGCAGATCTAAGGTTCAATCAATATGTAGATGATTGTTTCTGACAGCTCACCAGCTCACAGCAAACATCACCCACTTCTTTAAGAAATCCTCCTTTCCATCAGATAAGGCTTTATCTGTTACATCCTCTCCCACATCGCCACAGTGACCCAAGGTGCAGCAGGACTAAGTGTTAGGTCCAGTTTGCAGAGTAGAGACATGCTATGTTCCCATAAGTGGTGCCAGAAGACTCCCAACCATACCCTACTGAAACCACACACCCTGTTCACAGGACAAGAACTCTTATTCTTGGGAATGACACCTGGAGTTTGTAGGCACCCCCAGCCCAGTACCACCAATAAAAGGGGGAGGGGGAGTCAATCACATTTTTCTGTGTAGATATTTTCAAAACTCCAGTCATCTCCCATTAACTGGTTGTCAACATAAACCCAACCACTCCTGGGATGCACCCAATGAGTTCAAAGGACAAAGCCATGATGAGATGTCTGCCCGTAGGGCCTGGGTCTTGGAGTCCGCCATCCACAAGGGGGTGGGGGGAAAAGGGACACACAGGTACCCCGCACAAGGCTATACCAGTATACCGGCCCGTAACACACTGAGGCGCAGCCACTGGTTTTTGTGTTTCCCTGCAGCTTTTAATGTGCTTCCACAGCCAGCCTCACCTTCCTGTTCTGAGCAAGAATCACAGCATCGTTTTTTGCTTTCCTCCCAGGAAACTGCCTCGCTGTGTTTGGAGAGAGCATTATTTCATTTTTCCCTATTATGCATTTGTTGCATCTTGTCAGCTTTTATTTCTTTGGTTATTTACATTTTGATGTTCTTTGAATAAAAACCAATGGAATCCAAGAAAGTCCTTGCCTCCCTGTTTTGGAATACTCCCCATGACTTTGACCGAAGAGAGATCAGAAATGAGAAAGAGAAGAGGCTAAGTATATTCATAAGCATTGTAGAATCGTGCTAAGAAGGGGGGATAAAGTTTCTGTAGTTTTAGAAGCAGAATCTTGCCTCTTTCCATGCACACTACAGTTCTGCCTAAGCCAGGGGCTGCTCCCTACAACGTCTAGAGCTTGGCTTCCAGAGGCAGCGAGCAAACAATGCCTTCTCTAAGAACATTTCCAGTGCCCTTGGGGTCAGACATTGCCCTTGTGAGGCTACACATACATCTCTCATTGACAATGACTGATGACAGCGGGAGAGGCCCAGATGGATCAGGAGAGAGCTCTCAGCTTTGTTTGCAACCTTTAAACCACAATGCAGGGCCTGCAACACCAGAGGGCTGCAGTAGGCTTGGAAGTTCAGGAGAAATTCAAGTGGCCACCCTTCCTTAAAGATTACAGGGTAGCTCTCTCTTCCTACTTGTATCAACCAGGAGTCCCAAGGGGAAACAAGGGAAAGCGGAAAATGCCCTCCCTCGGAGTCCAAAGAATATCTTAACTGTTTTAACATTTCCAGAGTTCTTTTTGCCAAAGAACAAAACATTTAGATTGAACAACAGCCCACAGGCCCTTCACTAGAAACTATTTATTCCAAAAAGCAAATGAATGTCAACCCAAGACTAATTTCTCACCTCCCTTCCCACTACTCGGTTGACAGAGCTCCATTCAGCTTCAAAAGGGAAGCCTGGGATGGAAGACAGCAGTCAGAAAAAGCAAGATGAGAATCTGGATTAACTAAAATGCAAACCCTGAAGTCTGTTACCCCACTAATGATGACAGCATGCAAAGCAAGCAGCTTCCTGTCTTTAAAAAAAAAAAAAAAATAGTAAGATGAGGACTTCTGGCCCACTGGGAAAATCCGGAGGTGGTAACACTATCAGTGATTCTAAAGCCTCACCAAGCATGCCCTGTGGCCTCAAGAGTCCCTTCATTTTACTTAGGCCTCTGAGCCTAAATCACAGTCTATGACCCCAGCCCTGCCCAGCAATTGAGGATGATTCCTGGGCAGCGAAAACCAATGCCCAACATTACCCAACACACTGGGGTATCTAAGTTCAAGCACAAGCTCAACTGTCCTTCCAACTTCAAAGTTCTAAACAGAAAATGCCAGCCAACTGCTCCTCACCAGTAAAGAGAACAAGCAGGGTGTGTGAGGGCCCTGCAGGCTCTCCTTTAAAAGAAGGAGGAGCTTATATGCCATGAGTTGCGAAGACTCTGACCTGAATTAAAAATTCTGAAATGTCATGAAGCTTCTTCTATTAGCCAGCTATTAGTGGCCAGTTGCTGCTTACAAAGAGTGAGTTAATTAGTGACATCAAACGCAGTACAATACATTCTCGGGACTGCCAATTATTTTTTCCTTCTGGTTAACAGTGCATTTATGCCTATCTATGTGAGTAATGGGCTCATGAACACTTAGGTATTAGAGATTTCTTTAAAACCCAGTTTCAGTCTTTTAGAAGTGGAGAATGAAGAGTCTCTTTCTCACTTTGCATATAAAGGCCTGAGCCTGTAAAAGTCCCTAACCAGCTCCACAACCTATAGTTTACTTGAACAATGAAATGTCTATTCATGAGACCAGAGTGCCCAGGTGGCTGCCACCTGCTGCACCTCTGATGGGACCCCCTCCCCACCCTGGAGAACTCCACAGGGCCACCTGGCAGGGGGACACTTCTGGAGAGATGCAGGAGTGAACCTCTGTGCCGACAGCTTCTTCTCACGGCACTTTCAAATGGTGGTTCCCAGGCTCGTGCCCCTCATCCCAACACCAAAGTCCTATTTACATAATATTTCAAACACTTTTAAAAGTGCAAGGGTGAACACAACTTAACTGACTTCATTTGATGCGTTTATGTTGCATGTTTTTCTTTTGTTTGTTTTCATAAGACTGTGTATTGAGAAAGTCTAAGTATGTGATGGTATATATTTAATAAAATTTTACAGAACATGTTTACTCCACTGCAGACACCAGGCCCTTTTGGAGGGTATATTTAAATATCAAGAGAACATCATTAATGTAAGAAATGAACTGTAGGTTCCACAGCCCACAGTGACAGGATTAAGGATGGTGAGCAGGGCTCACCTTGCTCAGTCAGCCTCTGGGAAAAGGCCAGGAGCTACAGGTCAAGTTTCTACAACACAAGCTCCCTCTAGCAATTGCCCGCTTTGACTTCAGTCACGAAACAAGCATCTGAGAAGCCCAAATGAAAATACCACATTTGATTCTTCAGAATTTTACCACAGGTGAGCGCGGACTTGCCTAGGCAAGACGACTTCTACTCACCTAGCCACAAAAATCGGCAACTCTAAGTTCTTCCTGGTAACAGCTCAGTGACTATGGAGATTCCAGGGAAGCAGGATGGTCACAAAAGGTGATCTTCCCCAAAGCACATCTCCATGGCCATAGCCAACACAGGATGAGGCACTGATACCCAGTTGCTCTGCTCCCCTTTCCTCAGGCCAGCTGGACCAGGCAGACACCCCATCTTCCTTTGGTGTGACTGGAGACCAGGATACAAGCCAGATATTTCTCCTGGGCTTGGTCCAGCTACTGGAACTTAATGCACCAACGTCAAAGGAACATATTTTTATTTTCAAGAAGTCCTAGTAAAAGTAATTAAGGAAACAAATAAAAGGCGAATACATCTCCCTTTCCAAAACGAAAGTAATTTTAGTCTCATTCTTTTAACAATCTCATTTTTCAAAAGTGTGCCAATTCAAATCTATGAGCAAGGCACTGATTAATGTACTCACTATGAAGCAGGAAGGGCTTCCCCTGCCTTACTCTTCACTGTAATTGTATCAGAAGGGCTCTGTCATTACCCTCCTCTCCAGGTGAAAAACTATGCCACAGGAAAGTTACATCACCACCAGAGCCTGGCACCCAGGCAGGGACCCTAAAGTCCATACTAAAATATTTGGTTATCTAACCTCCACTCAGTGACAAGAAATATAAATTAAATTTGAATTTACACTTTGGTCAATCCACTGGAGTCTTACTACTATCCTCTAGGAACATTTCATACTTTCCAGATAAAGCTTGCACCCAGGAAACAATTAGGAACATTACACTAAAATTCTAAAAGCAATAATATTAAACATTAGCAAGGACAGATACAAGCACTTTCACACACTATTAAAAGAGTTCCAGAATCAGCCAGTTATATCAAAGGGATTCCACTTCCAGAACACATCTTAAGGAAAAAAATAGCAAAGAAGATATGATTTCTATTTCCATTCAAAGAATGTGTTATTTTTCATAAGGAAAACAAGTTAACAAAATTAATTTCCATAATCTTATGATATGGTGGAATATTATAAATAATGTTTGAAGATTTTAATGAACTTTACTCAGTGCCAAGTACTATTCTAAAGCCTTACATGCCAATCCTACGAGGTAAGTACAGCTGAGATGCTCTTTACAAAGATACAAAAACAGAGACATATTTGTCGAAGATAAAATAGCCAGAAAGAAGCAGAGCCTGGATTAGAATCCAGAATCCACTCATTAGCCAATCATACCTCCAAGCATATTTAAAGCTCAAATTTTTAGAGAACAGGTAAGAGGAAGGGAAGGAAATAAGAGGAAGGGAAATCATTTCTATATTTACATATATTTTTCTATACAAAATTCCTACCAAAAAAAAAACCATTATGGAAAGATTTCTATGGGTTACTTTATGTTTCTGTATTTTCCAGTCATACCAAAGTGCAGAAAAATCTAGGTTTTTTTTAACTTTTATTTTTAATTCTATCTTAAGTATTACATTTATAGTAGTTCCCTAGAGAATTCCAATTAAGTACACTTAAGTTGAAAACTTATCCCATAAATTTGTCTCCTGAAATCTTATTTTAAACTTTTCTTTCCACCTCTTAAAACTGTAAGTGCCTGGTGAGTTATTCTTATGCATATTTTAATAACATCTTAAACTGAAATAGACTTTATGGAGATCTCAATAAATTCACTTTTTGAAAATCAAATATTATATTATTTCATAACTATATACAAGCAGCATCCAAATAAGTGCCAAAGCTCCCTGCTCTCCCTCTAGTCAAACATGGTAACTCAGCTTTCACCAGGTCATCACAAAAGGTTTCACAAGGAAAGTGCATCAAAAACGCTCATTACAACCAGTGCTACTGCTCACCTTTATTGAATATTTATTAAAGGTCAGGCCATGTGTACATGTTCCATATGTCTGAACCCCATTTAATGCTCACAGGGCTATGAAGCATGCAGTATCATCATCCCAGTTAGTAAGGTAAGAATCCTGAGGTTTAGCAAGTTTAAGCAATCTGTTTCAATTTACACTCTAGGTAAGTGACCTGGATGATTCTCAGCGAACTAAAATCAAATGTATTTCATTGTAACTTCAAGTCAGTTACGAACAGTGGTTTAGAAATACTGTGAATTTTTTATTCTGCTCAATTGTTATTATTGCCAAGTTTGGTCTTGGACACATTCAGGATCTTGCAGCGCAAATGACAACTCTTATGATCAGGCTGAATTATTTTTTGACCCCATATTTTCTCCCAGCCCCTTGCCACAGTTCTTCCCTTCCCCCCAACCCATTTCTAGATTCTGAATAGTGATTCCCCACTGTCTGCTGGAGGACAGTGTTGCAGGCTTAGATGCAAGAAACAGTCTGAGTACTTGGTTTGTGTTCACTCTAACAGCTCTAACAGTTAAAGCCATGCATAGTTTATTGAAAGGGGCATGTGCCCAATAGTTAGAGCATATGGTTTATAAAGAAAGGGGAATAACTTACATTTGGAAGCAGATTTGCTTGGAATATTTACCAACAAATGAAAATGCTACCCAAGAGCACACCCCCCCACCCCAGGCTGGAAAGGAATGGTGAATGAGTCAATAAAAACAGGGTCATGCTCAGCAGAGGGCCTCTCCCCAACAAAAGATGATTATCGAATTATAGCAAATTTAAGAAAGTTTTTTTCTGTTTTTTAATCAGGAACAAAACCAGACTACTTCTTAAAATGCACTATTAGGAATTGTAACTGTTCTTAAAAGTGCCAGATAGATTTCCATCCAAGCAATATTAAAACTAACAAGCGTCCTTTCAATTTCTTTTAATGATGGGGTATGCAATAAAAATACAGCAGTGCTTCATTTAACCAAAGGAGCTGAAGCAAAAAGAACCAAAATAAATAAATAATAAACTTACATGGGCCACTTACCAAAAATAAAATCATTTAATTCAACCTTTTACAGGAGGTGCATGCAGCATTTTGAAAGCAAAAATTCTCATAATACAAACCTCCACTTAAAAATCACTGCCAGGGGCTGGAACCAAGGCACGGTGTTATTTCTTTTTCAATTTATTTTTTAATGTTTGGGTATTAATGACATCAACTGCCATGTCACATAATAAGGCAGCATGACATCAAAAAAAAAAAAAAAAGGAAAGAAAGAAAAGGAGTTAGGAAACCTAAGTCCGGGACTTGCCTCTAGTACTAAATTGGTGTGTGACCCAGGGGAAGTTAAAATATATCAGGTTGTTGGTTGCCTCACATAAAGAGCAGATAATAAAACTTGCCCCTCTCACTTGACAGGGTTTTCTGAGGGCTAAATAAAACAGCATAAAAAGCTTTAGAATCTGTGGTGTTTATGAATGCCAGGTACCACTGCTAATCTCATTATCTGTTTGATAGTGATGCAAAGCAGGATGATAGAATGCAAGTCACTGGCAGGAGTTGGGAAGCTGAGTTTCAGGTCTGATTTTACTAGCAAAATAGCTGAACCTCAAGGCAAGTAACAGAGTTTCTCTGGGGTCCCATATCCCTGTATATTAAATGAGACATTACCAATCTACACCCACTCTTCATAGGAAAAAAAAACAAAACAAAACAGGATAATGCAGAACAGTGCCCCAAAACTTCTACGGGAGCAAACCAAGAACCAGGCTAGACATCTGGGGAGAGAACAGTCACTGCTTGGAGACCAAAAAAGGATCCAAGTTAATGACCTGCAATTACAACTGGTAATCACTTTCACCACTTCCTTGAATTATCTTGAGTCAGGCTCATAAGCATTTACCAGCAAGCAAATCTACTTGAAATTTCTGTTGAAAATATCAAATCTCTACTCAGTTTTCTACAATGACTTGACATGCTCAAATCTTTCCAAGAAATTTAGCTTATGTTTCGTCACAAGCAATATTTACTTTAAAAAGCCAAACAAATTCTGTTAAGGTGGTTGTTGTCAACCTATCCCCACTACCTGTTCTGTACCTGTTCTGTGATCTGAGTGACTTTTATATTTTGAAATGGTTAAAAAAAAAAATTGACAGAAAAATATTATTTCATGACACATGAGTATATAAAATTCAAATTTCAGAGTCTATTTAATAAAGTTTTATTGGAACAAAGCTAGGCTCATTAATTTTGTGTTATTTATTGCACTGTAGTGTCTCTGACCACTTTCACACTAACAGAGCAGAGGTGGGTGGTGGCACAGACAAAAGGACCATGGAAATCTGATATATACTGGTCGGTCCTTTTCAGAAAAAGCACACCACCGCTTGACTTACCTGTCTGTCTCAGGATATGCAAAGAACAACCACAATGAAACACGCCTGAAAATATATATAAAATGTAAATACCAATGCCATCTCCAAAGTACTTAGTACCAATGCTTCTGAGTTGTAACTGTGAGGCGAGTACTAACATCTCCCTGCTTTGAAGATGAAGGAAACAGGCCCAAAGAAACGAAATTTCTCTAAAGTCACACATCAGTAAGTTGAACATGACAACTTGCATGGTGGACAAAGAAGAGTGTTGGCTTTTCTAAAATCCAAATCTTAACACAGAAAATTTCCTGACCATTTTCTTCTCTAAATGTGCATTGGATAAATGAATCAAATTTAAGTATAAAATCTGAGGTGTGGGGCCTCCCTGGTGGCGCAGCGGTTAAGCGCTACGCTGTGGAGCTGTTGGCAGAGGCGAAGCGAGTTCGACGCCCAGCCAGGGAGAATCCCACATGGCCCGGCAGACCTCTTCTGCCTCGCCCACTGCTCCCCTCAGCAGTGTACTTCTGATCTGCCTGTTCTGCTACCCGCTCTGTCTCTGGTGAACCCTCTCGCTGCCCCACGTCTCTGGCCTGTGCCCCAGCTTGTATGTATAAATAAAAAATAAATCTTTAAAATAAATAAATAAATAAAATATAATAAAATCTGAGGTGTGTATGATTAAAGAGCTATGTTCTTACCCAGTCTAGGGTAGCTTTCAGTTGTTTGGGGATTTTTGTTTATTTTAGAATAATCACAAAACAAGTCAACATGCATTTATGTCGAAAGTGTCAGACTTGGGCCTCCCTGGCTGCACAGGGGTTAAAGTCTTGGCACTATCAAGCTATCACCAGCCACTGTGGATGACTTCAATTCCCAGGGAGCTGACCCACACAGCACAGCAGACCTCTCCTGTCTAGCCCACTGCTCCACTCAGCAGTGTATTTCAGTAGATCTGCCTGTTCTGCTCCCCACTCTCTGTTTGGTGAATCCTCTCACCCCCTGAACCTCTGGCCTACACCCCAGTTCTTATATGCATAAATAAATAAAAATAAATCTTTTTTTTTAAGATTTATTTATTTATACATACAAGCTGGGCTACAGGCCAGAGGCATGGGGCGGCGAGAGGGTTCACCAGAGACAGAGTGGGGAGCAGAACAGGCAGATCAGAAATACACTGCTGAGGGGAGCAGCGGGTGAGGCAGGAGAGGTCTGCCGCACCATGTGGGATTCTCCCCGGCTGGGCGTAGAACTCGCGTTGCTGCTGCCGACAGCTCCACAGTGCAGCGCTCAACTGCTACGCCACCAGGGAGGCCCAATAAATCTTTTTTTTTAAAAGTGTTAGACTATCCCTAAAATTTTTAGGTGACAGAAGTAATTTCCAACACATGGAGAATTCAGTGCATCCTTTTTTAAAGCACAAGGGAAGGTGCACTCTGTTACCAGGTACTCATCCAAACAATCTGTCTTTGAAGGCACGATGACGCACACTAGTATGCACTATTATTAACATAGATGAAGGAGATTCATACAAGGATAAAGTTTTCAGACTTCTGTTTCCCACCCAGCTGGGACTCACCCACATGCAGATGAAAATGCAGTCAGGGTTCTGAGGGCGTATTTCTGCAACTTTTATGAAAAATTGGGTCCGGGGAGGGCTAAGGGCTGGCTGAGTCAACATAAGAATATCAACTGGCTTAAGGAGGTCACTATTGACACCTGATTCATCACAGGGTAATGTCAAGATCTCCAGGTTTTCCAGCACCAAACTTGGCCTTCTGAGCAGAAGGAAAGCAAAATGACGTTTGCAATTCTGGCACTTATGACTGTGATTTTTTTTCCTAGATGTGGAACTACCTGAGAAGAAAAGCACAGGCCAAAGGGTTGGTGTAGTAGACAGGGAGAAGGCCATTGTAAAGTAAAGGTCCTAGCCCACTGCTCCATGGGAGTATAAACCAGGAGGACTGTCTCAGTGGTCTGCACATGATACAGGTCAAGAAAGTCTTAGGCAGCGACATGGATGGAATTAGAGGGGATCATACTCAGCGAAACAAGCCAGAAAGAAAGAGAAAAATATCGAATGGTTTCACTTATAACAGGACTATAGGGAAACCAAATAGGAGAGAGACACTTGGGGGGAGCAGAAAAGAACACAAGGGACCACGGAGATGGATCACGGGTGAATTGGTGGTGGATTACCCAAGGGGAATACAAAATGTAAAAGATATAAATAACAATAAAAAGATATATTAAAAAAAAAAGTGTTAGGTACGTTTCCTGGTCAACCTCCACCAAGCCCTGTGAGGGGCACACTCACCTCAACTGGGTAGTTTAAATTACTCTAATGCTCCAAAACATTACACCTTTGTTAAAAGGAATCTGTACAGTTATTGTTTGTTTTTACAGTTTTCTTTCGTCCTTAATTCACATCTTGTTAACAAACGAGGGAATTCATACTTCTTGGCAGAAAATCTTTCACTCTAGAGGAATGACAATATTTACTTCCCAGCCATTCATTCTTCTATTCTTATTTGGTAGCCTGGTCCAGTTCGACTAAAGTCCTCAAAAGGAGTTGGGGAAGACAGCAACCAAAAACACATAATTCAGGATTGTGTTGTACTTAATTTTGTTAGTTCTAGTGGGTCAGTAGATGACCAAAAAAAAAAAAAAAAGAAAAGAAAAGAAAAGAAGAAAAATCCTATTATGCTTCAGCTATTCAACTAAGAAGTATAACTGTCCCTCTATAATAAAACTGCTGGTTCTCACAGTTACTTCAACACATACTGCAATCACTCCAATGTCAATCGCTGCTTGTGAGAGAGGATCTGCCTTCCCTGGGCTCTCAAGTAGACCAACCTCAGAAAGAGAGGAGTCAAAGAAACTCATCTCTGTCTTCCTTCTTAGGTACCATTGCTCCTGGACTGCTGGGGAGGGATGATCCAGGAGAGAAAGAAGGAAATACAGTTTTATATTTTTAACCTGCTCTTCAAATCTACACCAAAAATCTGTCTTTTCCTGTCAAACAACGGTATTCGCAAGTTAAGGATCTTTTACCCAAACACTAGTTCTTTGCAATACTGATGTCTTTGTAATGTTCAGGCCAAAGTCTGGACAAAGGCCTCATAAATTAGAGAAGAAAATCAAGGCAGGAATTTAGCTTTCTATGCCTGCTCTCTTTCCTTCTGCTTCTCTTCTGCCCCACAGTACACAGTGCTCTTCTAGGTCAGGATCACAGTGCCCAGGTCAGGATGGAATGCTCCTCCAGGCTACCAACAGGCCTCTGCCATGTGGCTGCCTCTGATTTGCCTTTTCTCCAACTGCAGTTGCCTCCACTTGTTCACCCTAAGTCTTGGAGGGACCCAACACTGGCTCTGTGCACTATACCATAGCGCTTTGTTCTGTGCACATCAGAAGCACTGAGCAAGTCCTAAGATCTCACCCCAGTGTTTCTTCTCGACATTGAGTGGCTTGTATTTGACTCCTAAAGTCATCTGTAATGTTTCCAAGAATTGTCATTTTGCCAATTCAATGGCATCCAAAGTATTCCACCTTTTATTTTTAATATAATTTATTATCTTATATATATTTTACAATATTGTTCATTTTTGTACAGTGTTTGCTTTCTCCTCTCAGGTGTAGTCCCCATAAAATTTCCACCACCAATTCACCCGTGCACCATCACCATGGTCCCTTGTGCTCTTCCTTCCCCTGTTTTGATCCCTCTTCCTCCCCCCCACCAAATGTTTATAGTTGCCTGTTCATTTTTTTTATTGTTATTATTTTTTTCCTGATTCCTTATTTGGTTCCCCTATGTTCCTCCTGTAAGTGAAACCATCCGGTATTTTTCTTTTTCCTTCTGATTTATTTCACTGAGCATAATCCCCTCTAGCTCCATCAATGTTGCTGCAAATGGGCTTTGTTATTTTTTTGATTGCTGAATAGTATTCCATTTTGTGAATATACCACAGCTTGTTCCAGTCATCTGTTTTGGGGCACTTGGGTTGTTTCCATATTTTACCTATTATACGGAGTGCTGCAATAAACATAGCAGTATAGATATCCTTTTGAATTAATTTTTTTGTATACTTTGGGTAGATTCCTAGGAGTGGAATTGCTGGCACAGATTTAAAAAACTACCAACAAAAAATACTGGCGAGGATGTGGAGAAAAAGGAACTCTTCTACACTGCTGGTGGGAATGTAGACTGGTCCAACCGCTATGCAAAGCTTGTGGAGGTTCCTCAAACTATTAAAACTGAGCTACCATATGACCCAGTATCCCACCTTTTCTTCAAGTAATCTTTGCAGAACTGTCTTTTTCTATCATTTAAATTTAAATGACTCTAAAAAGTAAATATCCAGACGAGGTAAATTCATTTCACTTTTTAATGGATCTAAGGGTAAACTTGAAATTCATTGTGAGGTAAAAAGTCAAACTGTATCTAAAAATATGTTCAAATTTAATAGCATAAATAGAAAAACCAAAGCTAAAAATTTCTGTCCATTCCCATTGCACTATACAGGCTACTTCTAATATAGTTGTACACGCCTAGGTTTCAATTCATATAAGGGATCTAAAAAGTGACTTCACTTTTATGTAATGATATTCCAGACTCTAGGAGCTGTTTTCTTAGCACAAGAGGAAGCAATCATGAAGCAATGAATTAATGAAAACCTTCCCATAGGTTGCCCTGCTAGCAGGTGGAGTGTGTGTGTGTGTGTGTGTGTGTGTGTGTGTATATATATATATATATATATATATATATATATATATATATACTGGCTCTAGCTTGCACCTACTATAAAAACCACACACACAAAAAAAGGGGGCCTCCCTGGTGGCGCAGCAGTTGAGCGCTGTGCTGTGGAGCTGTCTGCAGAGCACAATGCGAGTTCAACGCCCAGCCGGGAGAATCCCACATGGTGCAGCAGACCTCTCCTGCCTCGCCCGCTGCTCCCCTCAGCAGTGTATTTCTGATCTGCCTGTTCTGCTCCCCATTCTGTCTCTGGTGAACCCTCTCGCTGCCCCACGCCTCTGGCCTGTACCCCAGCTTGTATGTATAAATAAATAAATCTTAAAAAAAAAAAACACAAAAAAAAAGTTTCAGTGAAATATTTTCTTATCCAATGTGACCTGTCCTGCTTTGAAAGTTTTAAGAGTTGAAATTATTTACAAATGCATCAAAGTTCTCATGGGGACTGGGAGGATATTTACTTTTTTAATTATTTTTTAAATATCCCCCTGAGAAATATATACTTCTGAAGTTTAAATCATTTTTCCACATACACACTGAAAAATAAGAAAAAAGAAATCAAGATGAGCTTAATTTCACTGAGCAGGTCATGAAAACACACAAAAGTGCCACACAATCCGCCATGTTGTTAAGTCAAACATAATGCGGGTGCACTTGGGCTTCTCCCCCACTTGTGCCATGCCTAGGTTTTGTCTCATTGAAAACTAGTAACTGGTGACAAAATCTTGAATTACTCCTGTGCTCTTCTGGACTGACTTCAGAAAACAATACCTAAAAAACTCCTTAAAAGTGAACAAGCAGATTCTAACTCACCGAGCACACTAAAATTCTAAAAAATTCAGTAAGAGGGCCTCCCTGGTGGCGCAGTGGTTAAGCGCTGGGCTGTGGAGCTGTCGGCAGCAGCGATGCGAGTTCGACGCCCGGCCGGGGAGAATCCCACATGGTGCGGCAGACCTCTCCTGCCTCGCCCGCTGCTCCCCTCAGCAGTGTACTTCTGATCTGCCTGTTCTTCTCCCCACTCTGTCTCTGGTGAAGCCTCTCACCACCCCACGCCTCTGGCCTGTACCCCAGCTGTATGTATAAATAAAATA
>PVIJ01007624.1:0-80985 GCA_004024925.1 Scalopus aquaticus
GATACATGCACCCGTATGTTCATTGCGGCACTGTTCACAATAGCAAAGGTATGGAAGCAACCCAGATGTCCAAAAATAGATGATTGGATCAAGAAGATGTGGTACATATACACAATGGAATACTATTCATCATGGAAAGAAGATAAACACATGCAATTTGCAGTGACATGGATGGAATTAGAGGGGATCATACTCAGTGGAATAAGCCAGAAAGAAAGAGAAAAATATCGAATGATCTCACTTATAACAGGACTATAAGGAAACCAAATAGGAGAGAGACAATCAGTGGGGTGGGGGGGGACCATGGAGATGGATCACAGGTGAATTGGTGGTGGGTACCCAAGGGGAATACAAAATGTAAAAGACATAAATAACAATAAAAATACATATTAAAAAAAAAAACAAAAAAAACAACAAAAAAACAAAATGGTGTCCAAGATGGCATCTTCCTGCCACTGAGGGCCTGGAGCATGTGCAGCCAGAGGCAATAGGCTGGGATCCAACTTGGGAGGACAGAAAGAAACATTCACTGGAGCCACCAAGATGTGCCCAGGGCAATGGCATAGTATCAGACAAGCATCACTGGAAATAGCAGAACCACCCAACAAAGGGTCCTCATCCACACAGCTCAGCGAGTCACCCGGTGCTGGACCCTCACCATCCCCTCTGGGCTGTAACAGCAGCGAAGCTGGGAACAGTTTGGGTTGCCCGGCTACCTGCAAAGCTTCTCAACTTTTCTCCTCTGAGGTTGGCTGCTGGAAGCTTCTCCACATCCTTCGTAGGCCAACAGCAGTCTGGAAGATCCCTCACCAGTTCTTTCTTGCCCAGGTATATTCTACCAGGGGCTATTCATCCTCACCTGTGTCCCCCTTCCAAGGGGCCACGTGTAACAGCCTTTGGATCCAGCCTTTCCCTTCAGCCCCCGCTACAGGATGATCTCTTCTAGAGACCCACCAGGCCACCTATGAGGCAGGTGATAAAAAGGAGAAATCAGACAGGATGGAGGCCAGATTCTGCTAGAATCTGTGGTTTGTTTGTATCAGCATTGCTGCTGATGGGCTGCTGTCCTCTCTGCCCATGGGTAGGTTTCTCGAATGTCATTTCCCTCCCACAACAAGAGCAAGGGTGGTATCTGCTCTGATGCTTCCACTGAGGAGATTTCTGAGAACTCGGGTTTATTTTAAAATCTCTATTACTTTGAAGTGAAGTTACTTTGAAGTAACTGAAGCTGTTTTAGAAGAGTTTGATGAGTGTCTGAGAGGTGATTAAAATCACTCTGGATGGAGGAATAGTCCTCTCCTCCCAACCTAGTTGTCCTTTACTCTCCATAGCAGGCCATGTTGGTGAGAACAGATCTTCTGACAGACTCATTGAGAGTGTCCCAGGCTTTGACCCAGAATCCTCCTGACTTTACTCAGTCTGAGGAGAAAGGAAAACATTGTCTACTGCTACTTCATGTACCGCCAACTATCTTTTACATCTTTTCAGCATTTGCTTGTTGACACCAGACCCACTGAATTAGCCTGCCTGGACGAGCGTCATACTAGTTACTCTTTCAGGACTGCAACTTCCAGAGGTCAGTTTGTAACAAGTTGGTCTTCAGGGGAAGAGGAGGTTCCACGTTCCCCGCGCCATCCAAGGAAAGGTGGAGCTGAGCAGGAGGGAGAAGAAGCTGAAGGAAGTGGAGAGAGAAGGAAAGAGGTCAAGAAGGAGACCAGGAGAAGGCACATGGAACAGAGAGACGTGTGAGAAAGCTGAACTTGCTGCTTGGTCTTGGACTTGTACCAGGGGCTTGGGGGACATGAAAAGAAACACTTGAAATGGAGATGTGGGTGAGACCCGTGGGAAGGTTAACAATGGCAGCCTTTTTCTTAATTTTGATTTTGCTGCTTTTCTTCTAGACTTGCATGGCCCCTTTTGCCTCTTTCCCATGGGTCCGCACCGGAATGTGTCTTAGACTTGTGGCGGGCTTTTGGGCCTCGGTGGTCCTCCTTTGGGCCAACCCTGTTTGGCTGGATATTTACCCACTAGGGGAAGGGTAGCTTAGGCTGTTTGATGTGGAAACTATTTTATCTATTCTTCCCCTTTTCTTCTCTTTATTGCATATTAACTGTATTAAAGTTCCTTTCCATTAAAGAGGTGATATACTAGAGTATGTTTTATCATGATGTGGTGGATGGCAGAACCTATTTAGAGGAGGCAGATTTAGGGGTTCCTGGAATACCTCTTAGCCTGCCCTGTACCGAGTTCCCCAGAAAATCGATCCCAAAGCAGCGTTTAGTGGAAAGAGTTGAAGGAGCACTTTTGTCAGCCAGGCCTGTGCAAGAAAGAGAAGGAGATAGAATGAGGCAGAGAGAAACATGGAGCCACCACATAGTCCCAGCATGGGCCCTAGCAGACTGCAAGGAAGTGGGAGACCCTGAAACCAGGATGACCCTTCAGAGTTGTTTGAAATTGGCACAGAAGCCAGGCTCTTCTCTTTACATCAAGGGATGCAGGCTGCCCTTAGAAGGAAGAATGTCCTTGGGCAACATTAATATCTTCAACCAAGGCAGTTCCTATAGAACACAGACAGTAGAGCGGTGTCTTTGCAGCAACAGTGAACTAAACCCTGCCTTCCTGAAGACAGTTGAAGGTGGACATATGTCAGCACCACAGTGTCACCATAGACCATTAGGGTCTGCTCTGGACATCCTACTAGCGACTTTAGAAAATGCCCGCCGAGAGTGACATATTCCTCTCCACACAGCAGGAACGTGCTGAGCAGCAGCAAGGATAGCAACCTTGACGCCCCCTCCAACTCCCAGTTAGCCCAGCTCCCAAACCAGACTTGTCCGCCAACAATGACTTCACAGCTCATTGAAAGAGCATGTGATGGATCCTCCTCTCCAGAAGACCTGGAAAGTGGTTCTGCCAGCTGGAGAGAAGAGAGCCAGCCTTTAAACGCAACAGGAACCCTGGATTTCAACAGAGAAAAAATATATAAATATTTATCTAATCACATAATTAAAGGAAATCCACTGTCCCTCTGCAGTTGCAATCTAAATGGCCCACTTCATTAAAATGCTCAAGTTTTTGTGAAATACTTTAAACTGTTTCCTCAGAATACTCTTGTCCATGTATCTATTTTTTAAAAGAGGAAACAATATTTATATATAATTATGTGAAAATATAAATACATGTATATACTATATAAAATAGAAATATTTATGTTACATTTTTATACATCATAATTTTTTAAGCTGCCTTTGGCTTTTACCCTGTACTTTTTTCCCATTTTACTAAAGAATGTAACAAAGACATTACCAAATAGCATAATGAAACATTTACTTCTATGTCACTGTTATAGGACAGTGGGTAGATTTGTCTCCACAGGTGAGGGAAGTGGAGAGCTGAATTATTCAATGACTTTGATTAATGTTTATGTCAGAGCAAGAACTAATGTATCAGTAATGGGGAAGTTCAATTAGTGCTTTAATTAATTAGACTCCTGTTTTTAGCTCTATTGTGAAAGATAATTATTTGTTAGCTTTACTTAGGACCTTGGTTAAGGCCTTGATTACAGGTATTACAAAAAATATAATGCCACTGAGGCTGGAGCTCTTTGAAGAAATGTGAAGCTTATGAGAATAGCAAATGTCAGTGGAATTTGAACACATTGTCATGTACTAAAGCCATTAAAGACTCCACTGGAAATTAGAACAAAGTTGAAAACAAATGATTGTAACTGAAGATAGGATTGTAAGACCCTTTGATGAGTTAATTGTCTTTCATTTGAATTTAGGGTCACTTTTAGCTGCACTATCAACACAATACACTGTCATGTATTTAACTGAAAAGCTGATTTGAGAGTTCCTGCTAGGAAATTTCATCCTTACCATGATAAGTCTACTAGCAAATCAAGCAGGCTTCATTTTACAACAAAATGGAGTAGTGGTTGAAAGTCAGCCTTCGTAATTCAGGCTTCTTGCTCATAACTAGGGCTTAATCATATCTAAATAGCAAAGTGATTTTGATGCCTAAGAATCTGCATCATAGATTTTCCTTGTGTTCCTTATTTTAGTTCCTAAATTTCAAACTCTAACATGAGCAAGCCATCCTGTATGTATAGGAATATGCCCTCAAACCAGGATAGCTGTACCTAATGAACTGGTTAAAGGATTTCAAGAGTAACTTTGGTTACCTGAGAAGCAAACCAACTGTTGAGCCACATAGGCCTGGAAATCAACTAAAGAGTGAAAGTGTTTCCCCAAGCAAATAACCTTTGTCTTCAATTCTGGCTTTAAGATGTGATACAAATATTAGGCTACTAATAAAACCCTAAACTTGATAAGTCATTTGCTTTTAACTTTTAAATGAAGTTGAGAGCATTCCAGCACCATAAAGAGCGTGCTTAATCTCCTTATCTGGGGATGTTTCCCTGAGTGGGAGAGAAGGAATTCAAGCTATGTCTCTAGTCTCCAGACCTGGAATTCTTTGTCTGATGCTGTAGCATTTTGTTGTGGGTTGTGATACTTACAAATTATTGTAGTGTTTGTGAGCTATGGTCTTACAGATAATTTTCTTCTTTGCGCTGGATAGGTTCTTTACAATGGATAGGTTTTTTAAAAGGGAAAAAAATGAAGAGTATAGGAAAAAACATCTGGAAAGTGTATGGTAAATAATGACACCATAGCTATTTCTGTTTTTAACAATACAACAGTGGTAATGCTCCCTAGTAAGGCATATACGATATATGCAGCGTTTGTGAATAATAGTTTAAAATAAATTGCAAACAAACGCCGTGTGTTCACAATATTTATAATAAAATGTTTTAAAATGTATTTTAAGCTATATTTGCATCTATGAAGAGAATGAAGTCTAGAAAATAAGAATTAAAAAATTAATTTTAGGTAGCACATACACATGTTGATTCTCAACAAATCTGAGTTATATGTTAGAATGCAATGTTGCTTCAATAAAATTTTAATTGTGTTCATTTCAAAGACAGTGTTATATTTAACTTGCTGTGGAAAAGTGACAATAATTTATTATTACATACATGCTTGCACGATGTTTTTATGCGTATGATTATTATTTTGGGATTCTTTTTGTCTCAGTTTTTGCACTAGTCTTCATTTAATACCATCCTATATTTTACGTCTTATTTTACCCCTATTTCAACAAGTTCATACAGTCGAAATAAAAACTTCTGTATTTTACATTACTCCTCTCAGACTTCTGAAATATTTCTTATGAAGAATGTGCTTGTGTGTGTGTGTGTGTGTGTGTGTGTGTGTGTGTGTCTTTAAAAAGAAGTACAGTGGTAGGAAGCAAGCAAATAAAGAGAGACAAATGCATTTTAATAAACACATGGGCATACATGGCCTTACACCCCTAACATGGTTATACACAAATGGACAGGTGAATGCAATTAGGAATAAAACTACATTAGATTTTTATATGCATTTATATGTATTTAATATACATATTTATTGGACTTCATGAATGTGTTTCTCACTTGCTGGGAAAGAAATAATTGATATGATGTGACCCCTGCTTTCATGGGTCTCATGGGAAAAGGCAGGATGGCATACAAGCTATCTCTATTCCATGACATAAGTTCTAGATAATACTTGTGCCTAGGTTTGATGGAAGAATGGGAATTCCCCGTGAGAAAGTCCCTCTCTGTTATCATGACAGCAAAATCAGGAGCAGCAAGAGTAAAATAATCACCCTTAGAGAAGCTTCAATATAGGATTAGTTTATCTCTGTTAAGAACTGGAAAGAGAAGCTCTGCTGTACCACAGAAAATGAGGACATCCCTAATGCAAATGGTTGTAAAATCAGAAAGTATTAAACCACACTTCCGGTCAGAGGGAGTGAGGATGAGGAGAACCAGCATTTACTAAGGATTTCATCTAAAAGTGTAACCAACTCAATTAACGCTCCACACAAACTTGTAACACATGTTCATTGAGGAGATGGCATTGAGGAGATGCAAGGCTCTGGGAACATAGCAGGAAACCAGTCAGCAAATCCCTGCCCACATGGGGTTTCCACTCCAGTAGGAGAAACACATAGGCAGTATATACACAAACTAGCAAGTGTAAAGATTCCAGTAGTAAGTGAGGAGATAAGAGTGGGCCTGGGAGTAGGAAGTGATGGTTGAGCTGGCAGGTAGATAGAAGAAGGAGATCAGGCCCAGGAAATATAAGGGCAGAACTTTCCAGCAACATACAAGAACTCAAAGATGGAAATGAGCAGATTCTACAAGGAGCAAAAGAAAGGAAGGTGGGTCTGGAGAAAGATGAGAAAGGAGAAGTCAGGGAGGGACCAGACTGTAGACTACAGTGGACAGTTTTCTTCTAAGTGTGATGGGAAGTACAAGTGTTATAGAACAGAAGGAGGGCCACCCTGGGACTCCCAAACCTGCCCTCTCTAAATGGGTTCTGCCATCTGCTACATCAAGACAAAACTACTCTAGTACGTAAGACCTTTAATGGAAAGGAACTTTAATACAATTAGGGTGCAATAAAGAGAAGGAAAAGAATATAGTTTCCCAATAAAGTACCCAAAGTTACCTATCCCCTCGTGGGTAAATGCCCAGCCAAACAGTTTAGCCCAGAACAGGGCCATTGAGGCCCAAAAGCCTGCTACAACACTAAAGTACCTACTGGTGGGAACCCATAGGAAAGGGGCAGAAGGGGCCAGGCAAGTCTGAAAGGAAAAGAGCAAAATCAAAAGTCAAGATTAAAAACTACATTGTCAGCCTTCCCACGAGTTTCTCATGCATGTCTCTGTCTCTTTCAAGTGTCTCTTTTGTACAAGTCCAAGACCAAGAAGCCAGCAGAGCATATTACATATCTTTCTGCTCCATGTGCCTCCTCTGGTTCTTGATCTCCCTTCTTCCTTCTCCCAGTCTTCTCTGGCTTCCTGCTCACCTCCACCCTCCCTTGGATGGGTAGGGAACCTGGAGGCTCCCCTTTCTATGGATATCACATGGTTACACCAGAGGACTTTTCTGCAGGGGGCTGATGGCTAAGTGAAATCACAGCTGCACATAGTTAAAGCAGTCAAACTGATTTTCATCAGGAGCTATTATAATGGGGAAAGCTTTGCAATAGAACTGGGCTCAATTCCAAATCCAAGTACAAGAATGGATTTATAGCCAAGGAGCAAGTTGGGGTCCATGGATGAGAAATCACTAGAAGGAACATAGGAGGTTAGGGAGGTTCTAGCTATACAATTCAACAATTTTCTCACTAGCAGGCTGGGTTGATTAGACATTGAGGGTGGGAGATTCCTGATAAATTGATAAATTGACTTTGCAGGATTCTTGCTCTTGAGAACAAGGGCCAAGGACAGGACTTGGGGGAAAGAGGACTAAGATCTGGTCAAGAAGAGAGCCTTTGTCAGTGCCGCGATCCGATTGTCTTGTTACAAAGATTGCTCCAGCTGCGGGTGGGACATGGATGGTGAGGGCTGGTGTTGGAGCTGAGCCCCTGCAGTGAGGCAGCTGAGAGCCGTGGAGACTCCAGGGACTTAAAGAGTGTGGAACACAGACTTGATGCTAAATCTGATTCCAAACCCCAGTTCTTTCTGTAATTGGAGGCTGTCCCTGTTGGCTTCCTCATGCCAGGAACTGGTATAAGAACTCCAATCAAGGATATCTAGAACATGGAATGTACTTTTTTTTTTTTAACATTAGCAGCTTTATTGAGGTATAATTATAGTACCTAAATTTCCCATTACTAAAGTATACAATTTGATGTTTTCACATATAGGTACCTCTATGGGATCCATTTAAACTAGCTATCAGAGACAGGTCTCTGCAAGGCAGATGTCTTGTGATGTCAGCTCAGTGACCCCAGAGTATCTGTGGGTTTCTAACATTTGTGGGACCGAGGATAAGAACATAGAAGGACAGCCAGAAACCAGGTGCCTAAATATTTAAAGTTAAAAGTCAAGCTAGTTGAATGCTAATTAAATATGCCCGTATTCCTCCTTGACAAATATACCTTCAGAGCAACCTGGACAACCAGTTCTAATTTGGAATTCTAGAGACTCCATTTCAGTGCCAGGGCAGTGGGTCATGAGTCTCTGATCCTTGGCTGCTAACCCGTTCTGGCTCTACTGCAGATTTAGAGAAAGGGGCCCCAGGAACATTAATGGCCCCTGCCATTACTAACAGGACATCCCTGGGTCTCAGACACTGGAGTGTGGTCTAGATAGGAGGACTATGGGTTCAGGGTGGCCACTTCTATTCAGCCCCACACATCCCCTATCCTGTGGGGAGGAGACCGTCGGACTGGGTCTATTGCTGTGTCTCTAAAGCACAAGTCTTGGGACAGGTGGTCATTACATCACCTCTCAGTCTAGTAAGCAGAGAGGTGAAGTGGGAAGTTACAGAGGACAGAAAGCAGACTAGATCCCTATTCTTAAAAAAAAAATCAAAACATAGAATTGCTACATTAGTTTCCTATGGTTGCTATAACAAATCACAGTAAACTTGAAAGCATAAAACAACAAAAACAATTCTCTCACAGTTCTGAAAGCCAAGATCTGAAATGACTATTTTTGAACTAAAATCTAGGTATTAGCCACTTTCCCTCTAGCGTTTCTAAGGAGAATCCCATCTTTGCTGTCTTCTAGCTTCTGGTGGCTGCCAGCACACCTTGGCTTGGGGTTGACATTCAAGGTCAATGCTGCCAAGTCTCTCTCTGCCCCAACTTCTCATTTTCTCCTCTGGCACATGTTCAAATCTCTCTCTACCTCTTGTAATAAGGCTATGTGTAATTGCACTTAGGGTAAAATTTAATAATCCAGATAACTTCCCTACCTCAAATTTATAAATTAAACTCACCTGCAGGATTCCTGTTTCCATATAGGGGAATATTTATAATTTCCAGGGATTAGGCCTGATATTTTGTGAACCCTGTTTTCAGTCTGCCAAATTATTGTCATTATCTGATGGTTCCAGTTACAACATTTGATCAACAAAGGATTTTAAAAATTTTACTTTTAAGGGAAAAAGCCAATTAGACTTGTCACATGGTTTAATATGGAGAAAGACTTTCATCCTGAATGTTCTAAAGACATCATCAATGATGGCAAAAAATTTCTACTTGGTCATATTCTTCTTTGGTTAGAAAGGAAAACTGATAACAGATGACTGAGAAGGCAAGCATTTCTAGCCAACTGTTTGCTAATTTTGTTTATATTAGTCAGAGTTACTTTTATTTGGGGTAGACAGGTGGCAAATCATACCACTTTGGAAACAAAGTATTGAGCACTTTAAAATAAAGTGAACGTACTTTAATAGACAGCGTCTGATGATGTGTTTTTTTTTAATTGAGAATTTGAGATAGGAGTCTTAAATTCAGTTCAACATTTCAATTAAACTCAGAAACATTTATTGAAAGACGCTAGATGCCAGGCTCTAGAAATAGAAAGATAAATTATATCCCATACATGTCCTCCAAGGGCTCACAATTTAGAATGTGAGAGAGATGCAAAAACAAACAATTAAGGAAATGAAAATACAATGTGATAAGTGCTGTGAGTATGATTGAAGTGCCGGGGATAAAGGTCCAAAAGGAGAAAATAGAGAACCTAGGAAAGTATGTGACACTCAAGAGCATTCAATAAATATTTGAAGGATGCACCACTGTCCTCACCTCCCAAGCCTCTCTCCCGTCCTCCCCAAGTTAAGCTACCATCATCTCTTGCCTCCACCACTCTAAGCCTCCAGGCTGGTCCCAACTGCCACTCTCATCCAGCTAATTCCATTCTCCTTACAAGAAATTCATGTTTTCTCTGCCTAAAACCCTCAAATTCTTTCCCATCGCATTAGATCTAAGATTCCATCTGCTGGCCAAGGTCTACAAGACCTGACATGCTACCTCCTGCCAACCTTTAGATGCTTACTCTCACCTTTTCTCCAGCCACATCCGTCTTCCTTCTTTTCCTGGAAAGTCTGAACTCATTCCTGCCTTAGGGTCTTTGCTGTTGCTGTTCTATTCCAGCTTCTTTTCATCCAGTCTCTGCCCAGTAGTTACCCTTGTGAAGGAACTCATAGGACCATATGTCTAATGTTTTCCTTCATAGGAATATAACCTCCAAATGTGGCGTCAGGCACCACCACACGGGAGTCGTGGAACAGGCTACATAATGCAGGATGCTGCTCAGTGAGCGAGATCCTGGTCTTTTAATTTCCAGAATAATCATACACATCAGTTACAGAGGTTAGGAGGACAGGAGGAAAAAAATAGGTAAAACTAAAGAATGTGTTTTTGTCCTTGGGGGCTTCAGGGGAACATGAGTCTGCCGACCAGATAATTCTTATCGGTTTGGCGACCGAATGTTGTAATGAAAACTATACCCCAGACCCTCAGGTAAGGTTCTAATCTTATCAACAAGGCTTTCCACTGATCAGCTTCTGGGGTCCCTTGTCATACACCAGTCATCGGCAGCCCCAGGCTTTCCCAGTCATACCCTGTGATGTATAAGTCGGGAGTACATTTTATGCATTGGTCTTCAGCCCCCCAGGTTTCCCGGTCATACCTCGTGATGCATAGCCTTCCCAGAGTGATCCAGTTTTCTGCTCTTGATTCATTTAAAAGGTGTCTTGTATGGTTTGGCTATAACTGACTATCCGGGCAGTTCTGACCTTGCATAGGAATGCAGAAGTGCAGGTAACAAGTAGTGGCCAAACAGGCTGCTTCAGTTTAGCAGACCCACTTCCAAAGTGAGCTGTTTATATTTCTTTTCTTTTTTTTTTAAATTAAAATGTGATTTCCTTGGGGTAGGGACCTTATTTATCTTATACAGCATTTTATCCTTGTCACATTATACATGCAAACTTTGGCATAATATGAAAATTCAAAATCCATACAGCCCAAAGTCAGGAGTTTGAGGAAAGGAAATTCCACAATATATAAAAGCCTCAGTGCTCTAAGCATTAGCGAGACTATTACCCTCAGTTTTTAAGTGGCTTAAGAATGAAGCCCACAATGGCCACAACGCACAGCTTTAAGTTTTCAGGAAGGATGATTTTAATGTTCTCTCAGGCTCCGGGGCTCATCATGGAACTAGAATTGTTACACAGGAGAAAAATCAACTTAAAAAATTGTAGTGTTGCCTTAAAGTGAGATTGGTCCAAGAAACAAAATTGTGTAATTTAAATCGGTTATTTGAAAATCTCTCTTCTTCCTTTCTTTCTCTAGAGCCTTTTTCTGTACGTCAACAATAAAAATAGCTGTAAGTGCTGCAACTGAAGAAGCCGATTATAAAAAAATTCTTGGCTGCTTGAAAATGCTCACTAGTCAGTAATTTTCATTTATCAGTCTTTATGCTGTATTTTGTCGGCAAGTCTCATCTCTCTCCCCTTTGAGTTATTGCCTGAACATCAAGTCTGTATATTTTGTATGCCAGTCATATTAAATGAGAGGTTAAACGGAAAAAGCTCCTTTGTGTAAAGGTCAAGTTCTCTTTAAAAAGCTTCTGGCATTCAAAGTTGAAGCAGTAAACAACAGAAGAGGTTGGTAAAGTCGAACAAATGGATCCTAATTGGCCATTAGACTTGGGCTGATTTTAAAATGAATGCCCCCCTCTGCATCCTGGTCCCCACCCTACCTGAGGCAGCTCTCCTTAGTGGACACTCTGCAGACCAGCCTCATCTAATCCTTTTCTCATTAAAAACTTCCTCTGGATATTGGCGTTAATATACCTGGTATAAAAAGCTACCCCTGGTTCACACCCCTTCCCTCTCATTCTACCCTTAATCAGACTTAATCAGTATTCATTTGCCTAATTCAGGAAACATTTAAAGCTGTTTTTCACTTAATCATTTTGACGAAAAATGCTGCTAGACCAGTGGAGATTTTTGAAGCCTGTTAAAACCATTAGAGCATAAAATGATGAATTCTAATTATTATCTAAATAAGACAGAGGGGGAAAAAAGGATCAGAAAGTTCTTTTAATGCTAAGAAGAATACATGCAGGGTTTGGGCAGGCTGTTGAGAGAGCAGAGATAGGACCCTGAGAAGAGGGGGGCCAGATTTTCTATTTCCATGCCTGAGCTCTGAAGGGGTTTTGAGTTAAGGACACCTTTGTGGGGAAGAACTATGTAGAGGTAACTTCACCTCCAATTAACACAGCTGGGCGTCCCATGAAGAGAGAGCTGAATACAGGGCCTATTAGAGAACAGCCTCCCCCATTAGACGGCAGCATGAGGGGTGTCTTTGAAGGGAGTAAGCGGACTTTGCCAATGTTCCTAAAGAGGGCCATCAACAGGTTTCTGCCTGAAGCTACCACAACGTCTGAGGCTACCAGAACTAAGGGCCCAGCTGGGACATTGTTATGCTCTAATGCAAAATTGAGAATCGGCATTAATCTGGGGCTACTAAAGATTCTGGATTTGTCAAAAATTACTTTGAATTCTATACTGCTGGTTCCTGAGACATGGTTATGTATTTAATTGATACTATTACCACTACTATTATTACTCTCAGTCACTTTAGCTACTCACCACCTTCATCCACAGAATCACAAAGCCTGGTGGTCCTCTGCTCCTGATTTCTACTTTTAAGGGCTTGAAAGTGTCAGAAGATATTCTAGCTGACTTCTCACTAGCATTTATATCTAAAGAATTTTACAAGAGACAAAATAATCTCCTCACACTCATACTTACATTCTTTTTTTTTTTAAAGATTTATTTATTTTAAATAGTGCTGCAATAAACATACAGGTGCATGTATCCTTTTGGATTAGTGTTTTTGTGTCCTTTGGGTAGATTCCCAAAAGTGGTTTTGCGGGGTCATATGGTAGCTCCACGTTTATTAATTTGAGGAAACGCCATATGGCTTTCCATAGTGGTTGGACCAGTTTGCCTTCCCACCAGCAGTGTAGGAGAGTTCCTTTTTCTCCACAACCTCGCCAGCATTTGTTGTTGCCTGTTTTTTTTAATGTGCGCCATTCTCACTGGTGTGAGGTGGTATCTCATTGTGGTTTTGATTTGCATTTCCCTGATTATAAGTGATGTTGAACATTTTTCATATGGTTGTTGGCCATTTACAATAGCAAAGGCATGGAAACAACCCAGATGCCCAAAAATAGATGACTGGATAAAGAAGATGTGGTACATATACACAATGTAATACTATTTAGCATTCAAGAAAGATAAGCACGTGCAATTCGCAGCAACATGGATGGAACTAGAAGGGATCATGCTCAGTGAAATAAGCCAAAAGGAAAAAGAAAAATATCGAATGGTCTCACTTATAACAGGAATAAAGGGGAACCAAATACAAGAGTGACAATCAGTGAGAGAGGGGGGAGGATTGGGGCTCAGAATAGGGGAGAGTGGAGCACAAGGGACTATGGTGACGGCACACGGGTGAATTGGTGGTGGGAAACCTACAGGGAATATACAGTAATGTAAAAGACACAAATAAAAATAACGAACAAAAGAAAAAAGACTGACTCAGCCCTTGATACCTAAAATAAAAAAAAGATTTATTTATTTATGCATACAAGACCTGGGGTGTAGGTTAGAGGTGGGGGGGGCAGTGAGAGGATTCACCAGAGACAGAGTGCAGAGCAGAACAGGTGGATCGACTGAAGTACACTGCTGAAGGGAGCAGCGGGTGAGGCAGGAGAGGTCTGCTGCGCCATGTGGGAATCTCCCTGGCTGGGATGGAACTCATGCTGCAGTGGCTGCGGATAGCTTTATAGTGCTGAGACTTAACCCATTGCGCCACCAGGGTGGCCCCTTATACTTACATTCTAGACATCATTTGGGGAAACTGACACAAACCAGGTAGTTCATAACAAGGCATTTATGGAAATTGCACAAAGGTGCCCCTCCACAGTGGGTGCAGCCTGTTTCCTGGACCATGCATTCTGTCAACATATTAGGGGCTGGGTTCAGCCTTTAATCACCCTCCTAGACTGGTATAAAGTGATACAAGCCCACACACCAGTCCTACTGGAATGAGCCCAAGAAGACCTCGTAGGAATAGCAGCAGGCTCTCTTGGAGTGGTGTGACATTATTTATTGTAATTTTTAAAAAATGGGCTGTATTTTAGAATAGAGATTTATAGCAAAATCAAGTAGATAGTAGCGAGTTCGTGTGCCCCCTCCTCCCTCTACAGAGTTTTCCTTATAATGTCTTATATTAATTTCGTACATCCATTACAACTAATGAACCACTATTGATACATTACTATTAAACACAATTCATACTTCATTTGCATTTGCTTAGTTTTTAACTAGCCTGCTTTTTCTGTTCTGGTATCCCATCCAGAATATCATGCTGCATTTTTAGGCTCTGTATCTCCTTAGGGTCCTTTTGACAGTTCTTCAGACTACATTCTGTATTTGTAATGACTTTGACAATTTTGAGTACTGGTCAGATACAATGTAGAGGGGCCCTATACTGGAATTTATCTCATATTTTCCACATGAGACTGGGGTTCTAGGTTTCCACAGAGGTAAAGTGTCCTTTCATCACATTTTATCGAGGGCACAGCTTGATTTATCACTGTTGATGCTGACCCTGATCACGTGGCTGAGGTAGGGTATATTTGTCAGATTTTTCCTCTGTGATGTTTTTCTCTCCCCACCCCTTTTCCATACTGATTCTTTGAAAAGACGCTATTATGCACAACCTACACTTAAGGGATGGCAAGTTATGTTCACCTTCCTTTGGATTGAGTATCTACATAATTTTCTTGAATTCTGCACAGAGAAATGGGTCTCTTCTTTCCTATTTATTAATTTATTTATATCAGGCCAAATTCCTGGTTTATTTTATACTTTGCTTAATAACCCAGTAATACTTTATTTTCTTGCTTGATATTTTTTCTGCTTTGGCCATCGGTAGCTTTTTCAGTTGGCTCCTGAGCTCCACTGACATATCCCCATCATCATGGGGACCTTTGGAGGATGAGTCACTTCCTCACTTGCTGGCACTAAAAGATGCTCTGAGCTCATAATGCATACTTTCTTCCCAGTGCTAGAATAAGTCATTTCGCCAAGGATTCCTGGTTCCTTTTATTGGAGAATAATATTAGAAGACAAGATCTGTGTGCCAGGTGTACTCATTGCTAAAGAACAGAGAAATGTATCTGTGTTTATGAACTATGTATATAAACATATCTATAAGTATTTTTGTTTATAGCCATCTAGATCTGTATTAAGCTCAACATGATTTCTCATCTCTATTTCCAACTCTAATACCTTATCACATGGCTCATTCTAGATTCTTCTTCTTGCTGGTTGATAAATTGTCCCTCCAATAGGGAAAATCATTACTTAATTATTTGATTCCAATATATATGGAAGGAAGTGTCAGAATTTTTATCCCATGCTTATTATGGGATTATTATCCCATAATCTTATTTCAGCGTCAGATCCCAACCTGTAACAGTCTTGGCAGTTAAAAACAGTAATCTGATCTATTTTCCCTCATGGGAAACAACCTTGTTAATGAGCACACTACTTAGTGCAGTTGTGTTTTTTGTTTTTTTGCCTTTAGTCATAGACACCCCATTCATCTCCACAATGTTTACTTCAGTCCTTTCCTCCCTTCCCTTTCAGTGAAGTTTTTTTCATACATTTGTCATACAGCTAGATTCTTTTGTCATTAGTCTGCATTCTTCTCTAGGATTCCCCAATGGGGAGATGTGATAGTTTAATAAATAAACTAATTTTATGTGTAGCCCCCCAAAATCACTGAACATATAAAAATTTTTTGTTTTAGACTATTTTAGAGGATAGGCATTTATTTTAATTTGTATTTGAAAAAATATAAAATGAGCCTATCAAAACTATGATGTCATAAATATTATTGATTAGGGCAAAGGTAAATATATTTAATTTTAAGACTGAGTCATATTAATGAAAATTGACAGTGACAGAAGAATAGCTGAAGTTTTAGAAAAACTGAATTAATGTATGCATAAGACACATGCACATCATACCCAAATCTACTTTTATAGCACTGTTAAATTAAAATCCTATTTTAGCTTCAGATTCCAGTCTCTGACAGTCTTGACAGTTCAAAACAGTAATCTGATCTATAATATATAGTTCTCTTGATTCTTGTCTAATGTAGCAACGCTGCTCTCTTTGATCTAGTCTCATGTAGTTTAATACTACGTGAAGCAACAGTTAATCCATACCTTTTGCTAAATTCTCACTGAGTTAGCAACTTTTTCAAATGACATAATCTAGGACATTCTCAGATCTCCCTGTAGAAAAAATTGGAGTTTGTAAGCATTCTAAATAACCAGTGTGGTATGTTTGTGTTGGTATGAGTTAATGTTTTAACTCACCTTATGGAAATCGAACTGAGAGGAATTCTCCAGCTGGAGAATGTTTATGACCAAGATAGCTTGACATGGATGGGGATAGAGATAAAACTAAAAATGACAACCTGGAGGATTTATTGCAACACAAATTGCTGGACCCCATCTTCAAAGTTCCTATGCAAAAGCCTATTTCTAATAAATTCCCCAGTGATTCTGAAGCTATTGGTTTATAGAGACCAAACTATAAGAACCATTAATCCAGGTGCTCAGGCAGAGGCTAAAAAGAGACAAAGGGACAGATAAAACTTGTATGTGTAATTATAGAAAATATCATTGCTTGAAGGTAAAATCCTCAAATGAAATTATAGGTAGCAAAAAGAAATTAAACGTGAGCCTTGGAGTTTTCCTAATTTCATTGTGGTCATTGATCATTACACCAGGTAAAGTTACCAAGGAAATTTAACCTGTAAGTTTAATAACAGCAACAATTATCAACATCATCACCTTTATTGTAATTCTTTTCCTTTTGTGACCAAAAAACCCTCAGATTTTTATCAAGATCTAACTAAATACTCTATTTGGCTTTGACATTTTTTATAACATGGTATTTTTATTGTTTTTATATTCTTATTATTTTTATTTATGCATCTAAGAACTGGGGTGTAGGCCAGAGATGTGGGGGTGGGGGGGTGGGAAGAGGATTCACCAGAGACAGAGTGGGGAGCAGAACAGATGGATCTACTGAAATACACTGGTGAAGGGAGCCACAGGCAAGACAGGAGAGGTCTGCTGCGCCATGTGGGTTAGCTCCCTGGCCGGGGATCGAACTCATGCTGCAGTGGCTGTCAGTAGCTTGATAATGCTGAGACTTAACCCCTTGTGCCAACAATAAGGGAGGCCCCTTATTGTTTTTGGAATGGTGGTTGGCAGGAGTAAATGAATAAGAAAAATGTTTTTTAGTAATGTTTTTTACTTGTTTAGTTTAAAAACATACCTCAAATTGGCTTCATTTTTCATTTGCTCATTTAGAGGGTACATTAGACTGTAAGTATAAAATATTAAAGAAATTTTTAGCCTGAGAGGTAGTAACCCAATATCTATGACCCTCTATGGCACAATTAAGAAATACAGGCAAAACTTGGGAACAAAGATGGTCATTTCAGCATTATTTAAGAGTAAAACTTGTAATTTATTCTAATGTCTAATGTTAAAGGACTGTGTAGACATAAACAGTCAAATTAGATGGAATGTTCTACAACTCTTACAAGTCAAATGTGTAAATGACCAAGAAAATCCTGATACCATGTAAAAAAAAATACTGTTAACCTCAAGAAAAAAACAATCAGTTATTTTGCCACAAAATGGGTTTATTTGCAAACAACAATAAAAAGGACAGGTTGGAAAGTGTATGTCTTATGGAGAGACACAAGTGCACTCTCCAATCAAAAGATCCACCACCCCCTACATAACCTCTGGAGGACTTCCGTGTTCCTTCTGCTGGGGAGTGGGTGGGGAGCAGTAGAACCACTTTCCATGGGACATGTTGGGGCCTTAGTTTGCTGATTTATACATGTGGGCATTCTCTTCTAGGCTCCTGAACACATTTAAATATGGTTTTGGTATATATTTTTCCACAATAGCAAATTGCAACATTTTATAAATAGTATGGGTCACAAATGGATAAAAAAGCATAAAAACTAGACTGGCATAAATGCAGTATACAGTTTGCGGTAGGGCTTAAAAGAGCTGTTGGCAGATACAGACCCAATGGATGTCCACTTCAGCTTTAACATTTCTAGCTATATAGTCTTAAATGAGTTTATTAATCTCTTTTTGCCCTCCACTGCAAAATGGAGTTGTGGTACAACTGGACATATATTTGGTCTGTGTCCTGATTTCCTAGGAGAGAGTTTCCAAAGCCCATGGAAATTTGTAGTGACAGGGTTGTCTTTTGATCACAACAAGCCTCTTTCATCTATACCTGAGTTTATACATATAAGGTGACTCATGTAGGACTATAGCTTCAGGATAGGGGCTTGTTGTCAGAAAGATCAAGGTATGATTAGGAGCTTGGAACTTTTAGCTCACTCCCAACTTATGGGGAGAATAGATGTGCTGTGGATTGAGTTCAGTCACCAAAAGTCAGTAACATCATCCATCGTGCCTCTGCTTGTAGTAGAATCTCCATAAAACCCTAGGGGTTCAGAGAATTTCCAGTTTGGTGAACACATTGAGGTGCTGGGAGGGTGAGGTCCTTGGAGAGGACATGCAGCTCTGTGCCTCCTCACCCCCCATCTTTGCTCTGTATCTCTCTTCTGTTTGACTGCTCCCAAATTATCTCATTTATAATATATCTGCAATAGTCAAGAATTTTCCTGAGTTCTGTGAGCTGTTATAGTAAGTTGTTGAACTGAGAGGGGGTTAAGGGAACCTCCAATTTATAGCTGGTGTGACAGAACTACAGGTAATGGAAGCTTGTGACTGGCATCTGAGTGGAAGCAGTCTGGTGGCAAGGAATCTTTTCACTGATTTGTGGGATCTGTGCAAACTCTAGACAGATAGTGCCAGAATTTAATTTGATTGCTGGACACCAAGCTTGTGCCTATGGAATTAAGAGAAAGTTTAGTATTATAAAATACCCAGTAGTCACATTATTATTTAGGTGTAATAGTAATGGTCTAGTTGGGAAAGTAGATTCACTTACAGAATGTAATAATAGCTGGGGGGATTACAAAATGGTTAGAAGGGCTGGTGAGGAAAGCCTGGTGTCACTAGATTTTATAACTGTGCCCCAGACAGTGAGGGAATTATAGATACCATTCTGATGAAGGACTATAGAAAACCTCACTGTTACCCCAGTTAGGATTAAGCCCCATAAAATGTGGCTGGAAGGGGATGCAAGGGCAGTGTTAACACTACTTACTGCCAAACCCGATGTCTGCCACTGCAGAAGGAAGAATAGTGGCATCTGATTCCTTCTTTCTCCCAAATCTAGTGCTAGAGAATTTCACTAGATGGTAATATCTAAATTGCATGCAGACTTGGTAAAAGAATGTAAGATGTAGTTCTTGTTCTTCCAACCTCTTTGATAAAGTGAAATACACAAAAGGAGCCCAGAAATGTATGACAATCACTTTAAAAGAAATTATTTTTAGGATTCAGTGTATCATCTCATAGAGTTTTATGAGGATTAGTGAAAAATGCATGTGAAGTATTGACAGAGCATGTGATCATATTGTAAGTATTTAATAAATGTAAACA
The DNA here is from genome assembly GCA_004024925.1 of Scalopus aquaticus. NCBI lineage: Eukaryota > Metazoa > Chordata > Mammalia > Eulipotyphla > Talpidae > Scalopus > Scalopus aquaticus. The sequence continues at coordinate 19,558 of PVIJ01007624.1, forward strand.
TTATTGATGATGCTGCTTATGATAAGATTTCAGAGTCTGAGGGAGACTATGGATGCCTGTTCTGCTCTATACTTTTTCCAATTTTCTGCAGTAAAATGTTATTATACATCTAGAAGAAAACGAACAACATAAATGCTATAAATCATGCTTTCTATAGGTGCTTATAGAATAGTATAGGGTAGTATATTAGAAGAAACTATAATATTAATTAACAAGCAAAATACATTTTCTACACACACCAGAAACATAGACCTTTTTCAATACATGTTTAAAACTCAAGATTGACATGTGTCATTGGCACAGTCCTCACCAGCTTTGCCATTCATAGGAGCTTTTAAACTCTCTTTAGTAGGGTTCTTATTTTAGGGACTGAGTGAATTCTGATTCAAGCCTTTGTTTCTGTGATTCAAGTTTAATTATTCTACCTGCTGTCTTCCAAAAATAAAAATGCTTCCAATTCCTGTGAGAACATCTTGGTAAAAATTAGAAAAGGCAAATGACTAACAGGAAGAACATTAAATGTACCTGGAATATAGCAAGTAATAAGAAAATGAAAAGCACTAATTTTTCAGTAAACCCAGGGAGACAATTCCAGTTAAAGGGCTAATTATAATATTGGGGAAAAATGTTGTTTTCATGATGAAGTAATGTAGAGCCCTAGAAAGCATGATCTTTCCAGAACAAATCTCAAAATGTAAAATACTGTCTTGACATTTTTAATGTGGCATGAAGTCTATTGAATTATTATTACCATAAATCTTTTATAATATAAAATACTGTAACTTGGTATTTTAACCAAAGAATATTATTACGATGACTCAATATCTGAGCTTTGCTCTACTTAGTGTATTAAAATAGTTCTTTCAAATACACCAATTATGATTGTCAGAGTAAGTGGAAAATAATTTATTTAGGAAGTCACCGCATTCTTAATGTTCTCTACCCACTGACTCAGAGCTGATTAATACTTTACAAACCAGATGTGATTAGCCGGCAGCCTGGCTCGGAAGAGTCATCTCATTACTGGCCCATTATCATGTTAGCCCTTTGCTCAAAAACTGATTAGTGAGCCAATTAACTATCCTTTTCTTAGTGTGCGGGAACACAGAATTTCAGTGTGTTCCTCTTTTACAGATGTCACCTGAGGTAGTCATTTATTTTGAATACCAAGAGAACTAAGAGCAAATAGAAGAGAGATTTCTCAGTCTTTAACTGCTCACTATTGGTTAAAAAATATCCCAGATATTTAGATAAGAATTGAAAGACGGAGTAAATTGTTAATTCCATGGAAACCTCTATTTCATATTTGCTGTTTCTGTTCAACATTTGCTTAATATCTGTCTCCTTCACAACGTACGTTCTAGGAGGGCAAGATTTTATCTTGTTTACCTTGAAACCCAAATGCCGAGAATTGTGCTTATATAGTACTTGCTCAATAAACATTTACTCATTGTTTAGTGAATAAACAAACACTTGATCTGATGCTAGTACATGATGTCAAAGAGAATCTGGTTCTTCCCTTTAGAGAACTCCGAGTAGAAGAGAAACATACATATAAACAAATTGATATAAGGTATTAGGTGATGAATTATTATAATACAGGTACAAGGAAGAATGTGAGACAGAGACTAAATTTGGTGCCAGGAGAAGGTAGGGAGATGGGGGAGGGGGCAGAGCAACCTTCTCAGTGCTGCAGATACATGTATTTTAAAGAATTGTTAAGAACTCAGCAAACCAATTGAAAGGACCAGAAAAAGGACACAACATGTATTAAAGATGTCCATCATTTCTTGTTATTAGGGAAATACAAATCAAAACTTATCACCTCACACCTGTGAGAATAGCCATCCTCCAAAAGACAAGAAACAACAAATGTTTGTGAAAATGTGGAGAGAAGGGAATCCTTGTACACTATTGGTGGGGATGGTAATCTGTGCAGTCACTGTAGAGAGTAGTAAGGAGATTCCTCAAAAAATTGAATATAGAAATTAATTGACCCAATTATTCTACCTCTGGGTATTTACCTGAAATACAGAAACACTAATTTGAAGAGGTGTATATGACCATGCACATCACAACATTATTCACAATAGCCAAGAACTGAAAATAGCTTAAGTGCTCTCTGACAGATGACTGGATAAAGAAGATGTGCTGGGGCCCCCCTGGTAGTGTAGGGTGATAGCGTTATCATGCTATCACCCCTGATGCCTTAGTTTGATCCCCAGACGGAGAGCTGACCCACACATGGTGCAGCAGACCTTCCCTATCTTGCCCCCAGCTCCCCTTAGCTGCATATTTCAGTAAATCCACCTGTTCTGCTCCCTTCTGTCTCTGGTGAATACTCTCACTCCCCACAGCTGTGGCCTACACCCCAGTTCTTCTATTCACAAATAAGTAAATAAATCTTTAAAAAAAAAAGGTGTGCTATCTATACAACAAAATATTACCCAACAATAACAATAATTAAATTCTGCCATTTGCAGCAAAATGAGTGGACCTAAAGGGTATTATACTTAGAATGTAAGTCAGATGTAGAAAAGCAAAAATTATGTGATTTCATTCCTCTGTGGTAAAGAGAGAAACCAAACAATCAAATGAATGAAATCAAACAAAAATAAACTTTTGGGGTAAAGCAACTAAGTATTCCAGTTATTATCTTTTGTAAGATGGATCTTATTGGCTATAGCCAGTTTGAATAAAAACACCTTTGCCAAAGTACAGGTAACAACATAATTCACCACCTGATAATATTTATTATAATTTAGCCATAAGACATTTCACCTGCTAATTTCTTTAGCCATCTGGAGAGGGAGAGTAGAGGGGAAAGCAGGGCTATTTTACTTGACCTTAGTTCACCTCCCAACTTTGTCACCTCTATGACCTTGAAAGCGAATCACTAGACAGCTCTATAACAGACTAGTTATCTGTAAATCTCCCCAACAGGGTAGTTATGGGGATTAGGGAGAGTACCTGCATATAAAGTAACCAGAACTTGTTAAGTACTTAATAAGTGCTCAGTGCTGACATTGTTATCCAGGAACCAAGGCTATTTCCCTCATTAGTTTTTAGGACATACATACAAGGACATTGGAAAAGGGTTAAGAATAGTCACAGATTAATTACAAAGTTTACATATGAATTTTGAGATGGAAGACTATAGGGACTGAGATTAGAAATGAGAAGAAAGACAATGTATTAATGGTGTGGAATCATATAAAGGTTTTAAAAATAATAAGGAGCTGTTTGTTATTTAACAGAATACAAAGTAGGAACTTTGAGGCCCACAATTTAGATGGGAGAATACAGGTTAGACAAGTTGTTCTCCAATGCTTTGCACATTAATTAGACTCTGGATACAGCAATTGAATGAAGGCACCAATGAATTAGTGAGCAAATGTAGAATAATTTCCCATTATTTATGTTTTTGAACACTGGTTTATTATTGAGAGTGGTTATGAAACTCTCCTATCTGGTGAAACAGCGATTAGAGATATGATTGAACAATTGAATAGGGGCCTTCAACTGTATTGAAAACATTTTATTTCTAAGCTAGGTAGATATGTATTTATCATAGGAAAATGTTGATTTTTATGTATTTTTGAATACGTTAGATATTGCTAATAAATTTAAAAATAAGCACAACCCACCAAAATATTTTGATGTCTCAGAGGTTAAAATCTTTTGACTATGAAGTTCGGTGATAAGACAGAATAACAGGAGAAAAGTTATTAAAATGTTTATTTTGACAGCACCGATGCAATATGCTGTACCACCTGGCCAGGATTCGTCACGTGGAATGCTGGTCCATAGACCCACATGGTTTGTCTGCTCTCGTGTCCTATGTTCTGTGAGACCAGGCTGCAGCAAAGGCAGGGGGAAAGGCATTCTGGAGGTGACAACTCACTGGTTCCAGGGTGTGCTTCAAAGAGAAACTGAGCTAGTCCTGGGCATAGAGTATGGAGGGCTGGGACGCACACTTTCCTTTTGACATCTAATTGGCCTGAATTGTCAACAGCCACCATCACAGTTCCAGGGGTTTTGTATGTGTGTGTTATTTATTAAGTTGGCAAAAATTTAAACTAGTGTGCAGAGGTAATTAAAGTGCTAAGTGTAAGAAAATAGCACATCTTTTCAAATAATGAAAAGTAAAACTGTAAACATATATGAACAACTCACTGTTTTGAGCTTTATTGAGTAAGGCTGATGGACTCTTTTCTCTCTATCTCTGCTGGTCAGGTACTCCTTGGGTTCCAACTAGTTCCATCTCCTGGAAAACCTATTTGGAATGACCCATCCATTAGATCCTGGGCTTTTGCCTTACTATTAGATCCTGGGCTTTTACAAAATGCAGGGCCAAAGTAAACCAACCCGCTTTCCTCCCTCCCTCCTCTGAACTTTGAGCCTTTCAGAAGGTGGTGACGTGGTGGTCTGGTGACCATTAGCCTGTCTCTCCCCAGATCTCTGTCAAAACCCTCCTGGTATACTGAATATAAGACCCTTGAATAATAGGTGGGGAGAGTATTCCTTTGCTATCTTTTTAATTGCAGTAAAATAAATATATCATAAAACTTGTCATTTTAACCACTTTGAAGTATACAAATCAGTGACTTAAATTGAACTCACAATATTGTGCCGTCATTAGCATTACTTATATTCAGAAATTTTTCAGCACACCAAATAGAAGCTTTGCACACATTAAGCAATAACTTCTCCAGTTTCCTTCCTCCATGCTCCCTGCTATGGGCTAATCTACTTTCAGTCTCTCTGAATCTGCCCTAGATAGTTCAGGTAAATAGAACAGCTGATATTTGTGCATTGGTGTCTGGCTTATTTCATTTGGCCTAACGTTTTTTCGAGTTCATCCACATTGTTATGTGTATCCTCAGTACGTCACTCCTTTTATGACTGAATAATTTCTGTTCAGAGCCAGTTCCTGGATCGCCTACATTTTTTGCATTTCGGGATTACATATGGGAAAATAAGTAAATTACATGTACTCTGTGTTTTCCAGATGTTGAAAGGACAGGGTGGGAGAAAGACTCACAAAGGGTAGGAAGCAAACTAATAAGTCAGTCATTATTGATTATGCCGTGTGCTAATATGTACACGAATATAAAACAAATACACAAAAACAGTTGAAAATACCTTGAGCAGGTAGTGGATTACGTATCTTAACTAACTAGACATATTGAGGTCTCACCATTGGTTAACCTAGCAAGTTAAATCCAGGCCACTTCCCTTCTGTCTTTCGCTCTGCCATGTCTACTTTCTTCCCTCTGAGGTAACTCTTCTCAGGACTGAACAGTAGCTGACCCATTTCCAGGCAACTATTTCTCACACATACACCATCGTGAATCTGAAGAAGAGATGATCTCTACCTTGAGTCTCCTTTGAGGAGCTGAGGAACATTTTCCACAACACTCACCTTCAGCACACACCCACCCTTTCTTCCCCCCGCCATGCCCATGGGCTTTGATTAATCATGCTGAACCCCTGGGTCCCAACTTGGGACCTCTCACCCAATATGAGGGAAACTCCCTGAATGCACTCACAGTTCTGTCAACAAGATAGGAGAGAAAGAGAGGGGGAGTGGGTAGACAACGAGAAATGATTGGTACAGGCAGGGACAAAAGTGCTCACGGGGTCTCTACTTTAGCTTGACTGGTTGGAAGGAATGAAATAGGTTTTCTATCCATGAGTCATCTCTCTAAGGATCCCACATTCATTGCTTACTTTTGAATTCTTTCTTTTATAATTAATGTGAGCTTGCTTACATGCTTCTTGAAAAATGTTTAAAATATTAAAAGGCATATATAGAAGGAAAAAATATGGCTTAATTCTGCTATACTGGCATTTTTAGATTTTTTTCTTTTTCCAGATATTACACACACACACACATTCTCTCTCTCTCTCTCTCTCTCTCTCTCTCTCTCTCTCTCTCTCTCTCTCTCTCTCTTCTTTGTGTATCCATCAACAAACTCAGGTATACCAGTTCATGTAACTACTTTGTATAATTCAAATCATCAAATGCCTTGATGCAAAAACAAAGTGTTGACTCATTGCATAAGTCACAATCAATTCCAGGTTTTCTTAGTCCATACAAGTTAACCTTAGTGAGTGAGTTAAGGATTTTTTTTTTAAAGGATTCTCTAAGTTCCAGGAGTCACAGTATCAGTGGGAAATGAGGGCATTTGGTCTCTCATTGCCCTCTGCTAGGTCCGCATTGTCCACAGCTGGGTCTGCATCCTGGCGAGATTCTCCTCTTTGGTGAAGTCAGTGACCCCCATGTCTTCATTATTTGTACAGCAAGGCCTCCTCTTAGGTCTGCTGCCCGCCTCCCCACTAGGAACCACACCAGGTTTTAGAGGAACAATTAGATCTGATCTTCCTCGTGGGCACCTTCGATCCCTGTTTTTGTTCTACTCCTTTAAGGCCTGGTGCACAGGTGACCAGGGCGAGGTGGGTGCCTCAAGTGGATCCTAACTAGAAAACAATATGTGCGTCCTCTGATCTCAAATTGCACTAAGTCCATCTGAGGAGTGATGTCCATCCTATCTCTCTGGCCTCATTCTTAACACACAGCCAAGGGACATGCCAATATATAACATTCCCATTTTTCCTCTCCTCCTAGCCTGGAAAACTATTTCTAACATGGACTTGGGGGTCAATTGGGGATGGGAAAGGAACTAGAAACCCGGTTGTGGTTGAAGTCTTATCCTTCCATGTAGTCTTTCAAGGTCTTTGCTTTTGACATTCAAAACCTAATCTCTTGAGAAAAACTCAAAAGCAACTTTCTCACTAACCTACGTCTATTTTAAAGTTCAAAACCTGAGAATTTTAAAGCAAGAAACTAAGCTGAGATGAGACCAAATAGAAGTAAAATAGTTCAGAGCATTTGGTGGGGGAAAATCAAATATCCAGTTGATGCAGAGAATAAGACAAGATGTCATATCTCTCCACGGGCACTCAGGTAGGCTGATAATTTGGCTCACTTCACAGTCTTCGCCTCCCACTCCACTGCTAGTCATGATTCAGTATATTTCTTGTAAGACAGTCATTTCTGTTTTGACTGAACTTGTCCTAGTGTTAATCATATGTGTTTACCACTTTTCATTTCTTGGATCCAAATTTCCTTTCTCTGGAGTTCACGTACTGGTCACTGTTATTTTCTGGGAGTAAAAATAGTCCTTTAGAAAAGATAGTTCAGTGGGGCCTTGCATTCCCAGGAGGAGTGGCTGGGAAGGGTGTTAATGAAGTATTTAGATGGACTCTATTGAAGCGTGGGTTTGTCTATTGTAATATTGGACATTAAACGCTTAGTAATGGCTTTGATAATGAGAAATTAAAGTCAAAATGGTCAGAGTCTTTCTTCAAATGCTCATTCACAGTTCCCAGGGGTCACATGGAGACACTCACACATGCAGCCGAAGGCAAAGTATAAAGTTCTTTCTTTGAGGTTAATACCATAAACACAATTTCATTTATGAGGAAAAGGTCCTTAATGGCACTTGAGGTATTTCTGCCATGAGGTGATGAAGAGCTGTCTGCTTTTCTTTGTCAACTCTACTTTGTCCATGAGTCAATCACAGATTAAATACAAGCTGAACATTTACAGATGGACTACTAAATAGGATTTAGGAGGTTAAATGAAGGGACTTGCAGATTTTTTAACAGAGGCATAAAGTCTCACCAAGTTTCAGACAAAGCAAACTATTTTAAATTCATGGCACAGTGAGCTTATTTTTTGAGGTGTGAGATCTGGGCCTTCTGTTGTCGTCAAGTTCATCCTCTGAATCAGTGACACATGCTCCAATAAACATCAAGTGACAGCTCCTAGTCACTAACCAACACAGGGTACCTGGAGGAAGTCCAATCTTCAGGAACAGAAACCATGTAAATAAACTCTATGGGCAGGTCATGCGCTCAGAGCAAACCAGACTAAGACATCAAGGCAATTCCTGGACATGTTGCTGTAGCTGAACAGATGGCAGGCAAGAGAAGTGCTTAAAGGAGGCACTGAAGCACAATTTCAAGTGATATCTCATATTCTTTGACAGTTGGAGTGGGGTAGAAGCAAACAGATCAGGGAGATATGTCACCACTCGGAAGGAATGATTTGGTTAAACTATGACCTAGACAAATGACATGGTGAGATCTGTTAAGAAAACAGCAATAGGTCTGGAGGGTTGACTGTAGCTTGGGCACCAAGGACATATTCTGGGTCAGAGATGGAGCAAAGGGTGACTTTGTTCCATCTTAAGCGTCTCATGTTCATTGTGGGCCACTGTATCCCAGACCATCTTCATAGTAAGAATACTTGATAGTAGAGCAGTCGGAGCTATCCAAGTCCTTGCTAGACCACTATTGATGAACATCTATCATGAGGCTGAGACAGCAGGTCGAAAGATAATTGAGAACAAGGTGTGTAAGTAAATGCTGAATCAAGAGACAAAAGAAATGGAATGAGAGGTGAAAACAATCAGGATCACTGTCCCCATCAAGTCATAGACTGTGCACAAGCCCAGGAAGGGGCAATAGAGATCAAACTTAATTTTGTTTGGGTATGTGTATTGGATAAAGGAGTCAATTGGGAACTTAGACTTAAGGAACAGGTACCAAGCTAGTGCCCCTCTTCCTTCTGCTTGCTTGCAGAACCCTATTTTATTTAAGCATCTACCCATTATCCACAAGGTTTGATAATAGTGACATCTTCCCTAGTTCAAAAGCAAACCCCTACAGGTGTAGCCAGGGCTCCTGCCAGAAATTTTTTGGGCGTATGAACCAGTTCTGGCCAATGGGACCTGAAGGGGAGGGAGGACTTTTTGGAATGTTTCTAGGAAAAGTTTCCTCTCTCCTAAGGGGAGATAACACTTTCAACTCTTAATGTTGATATGTTTATGTTTAATGACTAGAACAAGAAGATACAGCCATTGTGTGACAACAAAAGAACCAGTCTGTGTTGAATAGGGGAAAATGACAGAGCTGAAAGAAAAACCATGTATAACCAAGTTTTTCTGGTCACTTCCAGGCTATAGCATTTATTTGATACAGTTTTTTAAAAGTCATGCTGGCTTTTCAGAAAGATTAGTAGAAATGGGGGTTTAGGATATGTGGCTTAGTCTGTGAGGTTTTATCTTCTGCTTGATTTATCCATTCATCTATATAGCCATTCAACCATATTTATTATGTGCTTACAATATACCAGGTATTTAGATGAGCACTTTAGATGGATAAATTGTAAATAACTCCTGCTCTTAGAATGCTTATACCTCTGATAACATGAGAACGTGATATAATAAGTCTTATAGCATGGGAATGTCCAAAATGTCTTGGTACTCTAGAATGGGGAGTACTGAATGCTCTTCACATAAAGAATGATTAGAACTTGCCAGCAGAAATTATGTTTCAGGGTGTAATACCTGCAGAAGCAAAGAGAAGCATTAAATAAATAGGAAATACTCATTTCCAGAGGTATATCCATGCAGAAAGTTAGGATGTGTTGAAATGAACTGTCTTGTGCATCATAAGGGAAGCCCAGAGAATGGTAAGCAAGAAAAAGAGGTGACTTTACTTTATATAAATCCTTCAGGAGGGAGAAGGTAGGTTTGAAGAAGGATGAGAGATGAGTTATAAGACTGATCCTTGTTCTTCAGTCACACAGTAATGTCAAAGTATCCCAAATAGCTCCCTTTCAGGGTGGTCAAAGAAGTGAGCCTTCTCCCTGAAGTCATCGTGATCCTGTTTTTGGCTCTTCTGTGAGAAACAGATAACTACTTCTATCCACTGCACTTGACCTTAACATAGGCCCTTCAATTCCACAAAATGTATGTAAACAACTACCTGTTACCTGTGTGTGTAAGTTATGTGTGATAAAGTGTGAAGAAGGAGATACAGGGATAAACACCAGCCTTTGTTTCTAAGAAGCTCACAGGATAGAAGGAAAAACACACATATAACAAGTGCCCACCATGCAGTAGGAAACAAGATAACATCCTTGAGGGAGACAATGTGAGAAACTGGCTAGGGGCAGAGAGTACATTACATTTCTGTTGATTTTGAAGAACAAGTTATAATATGAACACTCAAGCAATTTCCAGACTGAGAAACCCCTTCCAGATCAAAGCAACAACAAAGGCAGGGAATCACAGGTGAGGACATTTAAAGTTAGAATCTTCTAGAGAGCAAGAAGTCACAATGGTGTGAGTTGAGGGGCCTGGCATAAAGGGCTGGATAGAGAAGAGTCTAAGATAACAGAATGGGACAGGGCTTATGGACCAACAGGATACTGTGTGACATCTGAAAGGAGGTTACGGTTCATTTATTAATATGTATTGTGAATATTGTGTATCTCCCATACGCCAAAAACTGAGTTAGCATCCACAGACACATGGACAAAGACCAGGCACAGTTGAACGTGATTTCAGGGGGCTTGTACTAATAAAGAAGACGGACACTTGGACAGGAATGAGAGCTGATTGAGGAACCACTTTTCCTTCCCTGATCTTGTGCCAGCCTCCTCCTAGATTATATCATGATTACACTATCCCTTGAGGTAAATACCAGTATGTTGATTTTCAGAAGAGGAACTGAGTTAAAGGGAGGTCAAGTCATTTTTTCCTTCTCTTTACAGCTGAAGTATGAAGGATCCAGATTCAAACCCAGATCTGTTGGATTCCAGTGCCAAAGCAGTAATGTAGAAGTGTGGAAGCTCAGTGCACTGTATTTAGCTCAGGCTGGGAGTCAAAGAAGGCTTCCTCAGAGAATAGATGCATAAGATAAACTTTATAAATGAGAAAGAGTTGGCCAGGTGATGAAGACAGGTATTCTAGACAGAGGGAACAGCATGAGCAAGGTTGTAGGAGTAGGGAACAACCATGTGGCGGAGGAGATTAAAACTTAGTACAGCATCCATTATAATACAAGAGGGGGAAAATGAGCCTAAACTGTAATCATATACCAGATTTATGGATTTTATTTTATAAGGAGAGAATCAAACTCTGTCAATCCTAATAATACCAAAAGACAGTTCAGCCATTTTACTGTTACAAGCTCCCCCTATATCTTTATCATATCAGTTATTGGCACTATCATGCATCTGATTGTTAAAATCAGATTGGAGAGTCATCCTTGATTTTTCTACCCCTACTCCCTTATTCAATAGCTCTGGAGTTATTTCAATGTATCCCTAATTTTCTCCCCTCTGCATCTTCATTACTGTGTCCCAAGTTCGGAGGCCATTACTCCTCACATGGGTCAACTTGGTGATCTCCGCAATTCTGCTCAGTAGTCGCAACGATGTTTTAAAAGGTAATTCACACCACGTAGCTTTCCACCCCTGCTTGAAACCCTTCCTTGAGTTCTCTTATTTTTCGGATGAAATCCAAATATCTTACTCTGACTAGCAAGACTCTGTCTTCCTCTCCTATCTCACCTCATTCCTCTCTCCTCTTTGTCTCCTGTTCCACTTCCTTCTAAATTCCAGAACATTCTGTCCTCCCTCTTGCCCTGTGGCTTCTGTCCATGCTACTCTCCCTACTCACAGTGGCTCTCTTCTCTATCTTCACTTGATTTCCTCCTTTCCTAAAATGATGCTATATTTCCATCCCCCTCAATCCCCCTCAAATCCCCCCACAATTTGTTCTCCACCCTCAATGTTGTAATAGTCATAGAAGCCTCACCACAAGAGCTCACTGTGTATTTATTAAATGTCAGTTTCTCCTGATGGCCTATAAACCCCCAAGAGGGCAGCTACATTTTGTTCACACTCTGCATAAGTGCCTAGCCCAGAATAGACACGATCCCTAGAATGTGGCTGTCTTCTATTAGTGGTTTCATAACAGCTCCATATACTAACTGGAGACCAAGAATCAACTTTAAGGGAAGCATAAGATGAAGAAGAAATAAAATGTAACCTAGAAAATGGAGGGAAGCATGGCTGAAAACTGTGATTTGGCCTGTATGGGGATATGGGAATCACTCTGGACAGTGCCTGGCACAAAGTTGGCATCAATAAATATTTGTCAAATAAATTAATATTCACTAAATGATTGACATAGAGAAATGATCCAAGAGTAACAAACTCCATCATGGCAAGTAAAAGTCGCAGTCTAAGGTAGGTCATTGTCATAAGCGTTTTCCTTTTCTATGAAGTGTAAGCCCTCAGTAAGCTAATCACTTTCATTTTCTCAGCTGCCTTTGTTTCTTTACTAAGCAAATTTGGAACCAAATCTACTTTGTTATGGAAGATGAACCCTGATAGCTATAAAATTTTGGCAGGATAGAGGCAGAAGCCTTTTCTCTTGGTAGTGAATCGAATAGAATTTCACTAAAGAGCAATCTAAATAATTGTGATAGAAACAAATGTTGAGCCGAAGGAGTACTCAGATTCTGGCCTTCGGGAGAGGGATTTATTTTAATTCTAAATGTTTATATTTCAAATGGGACAGCAAGCCAGGTTAGTAGAGTTGGTTTTTAAAAAAATAACAAGGGTTCTGTTGCTGTCCCAAATAGATTTTTTAGAGAAAGCATTTTATAAGAGATTTTATTTTTCACCTTTCATATTTGGAAATGCAGTCTCATATTTGAGATAATTTGGTTAGAAATAAAGATAAGATTTTAGACAGTTGTAGCCTCTCCTCATAGTACTTAGAGAATTTTTTTATCTCTAGTTATCATTCAGCAAATATTTATTGAATATCTGTTATGTGCAAGACAGATTTAATTAAAGTTTGTTTTTCCTTTGTCATGTTGTTTGCCCTATAATTAAGAAGGTGGCTTCTTTTTTAAGTATTCATATTTTCTCCAGTTACTCAAGACTCTTCATGGGGGTGGGGATCTTTTATATTCAAAATAGTCTGTGGTTTCTTTCAGTCCTAACTAATTATAAAAATGTTCTTCAGATGCAGTGAATTCCTGAGAGGCACTGGAATGAGTCCTTTAAACTTTCAGCTGGGTGCTTTCGTAATGATGGCTTCCTTGAGAATTAAGGAACCATAATGCCTATCTTGTATACTATATTTTGAGCTAACATTATCCTCTGGGAATATTTCCCTCATGCATTTTAGTAGGGTTGTGAATTTTTTTTCAGTCTATGAAGACAGTATTTAATTAACTGGGTCAATACTTTTTAAAAGTCTGACCATATTATGTATATTCACCTCTCCTTGCCTCCTATCTGAACATTTTTATCTTTATAGGTTATTCACGTACAAGTAGCTTATCCACTGAAAAGCTGGATCACAGATTATATTCAGAATATTCAGGAACAAGCACAAATCTAATGATGTATTCTGAGACAAAAAATTTCAACAAAATAGGTTAATTTTTTTAACCTTTTAAGATGAACTTTATCAAGGTGTAATTTTCATACAATAAAAGGGAACAATTTTAAGTGTACTGTTCAATGAATTTTAACAAATGTACAACCTGCTTAAACACCATTTCAATCCACATAGAAAGGATTGCCATTACCCCAAAAGCTTCCTGGGCGCCCTTGTGCAGTCCATTGGTCTCATCCTCACGATAGGCAATCATTGATTGGAACTGTGTTTCTAGCTTTATCCTAATCACTGGGCTAGGACAAATGACAAGACACATCAGTCCTGCTTTCAACACCTTTATACAATAATAGGAGAGGGGAAAATGAACACTGAAGAAATTCAACAGGAAATTCAATAGGAAAGTGCAAGGTACTCAAGTATAAAGGTCAACCACAAAGGCACAGGAGTGCTGAGGGTGGGGGAGGGGAGAAGTCTAGACTAAGCAATACAAGGTTGGGCTCTTTCTTGTACAAACACTACTCACTGTCTTGGTTTTCCCACCTATAACATTAGGAGTTTGAACCACTTAACCTGTAAAGACCCTTCTGGCACCAAACGGAAATGAGGGACCCACAGCCTGCATGTGGGGCAACACTGGCTGTCTTGCCGCCACAGGCTAAGCAGGAGGAGCCATTGGAAAAGCATGCCTGGGCCAGAAGTTGCTGCTGTGGGCAGCCCATGCCCCACACCCCAGCCATGTTTGAGAGAGAAGCCCAAGTGGGAGTTTCCCTCTGCCTCTGGCATGGCTACAGGGAGGGCTGATGCTCGTGGGGCTTGATGATGGCCTGGAGCTAGCCTTTTTCTATTTGGCACCAGGATCATAGAATGGAACAATGTGGTGCAAGTAAAATGAACCAATTGTGTTCATGAGCTCATTAGTTAATTATTCACTGCCAAATGGACTGATTGGTACAAAAATGGTCCAGTCAGTCACTTAGGATTGAAAATTTTCAATCAGGTAGATATCAGCTAGGGTGGGGGCCCTGAAAGAGGTTATAAGGCAGTGCCTGAGCCAGCTTGGGACTCTCACACACACACACTCTGTTCCTGGCCTCCTCAGAAGAAAGAATCAGCATCCAGCAGCTGACCTTCAAAGAGAAGCCGAACACTTCTCCAAAGAGGAAATGCAAATGGCCAACAGATATATGAAAAAATGTTCAACATCACTTATAATCAAGGAAATGCAAATCAAAACCACAATGAGATACCACTTCACCAGTGAGAATGGCACACATTAAAAAAACAGGCAACAACAAATGTTGGGGAGGATGTGGAGAAAAAGGAACTCCCCTACACTGCTGGTGGGAATGCAAACTGGTACAACCACTATGGAAAGCTGTGTGGAGCGTCCTCAGACTGCTAAAAGATGGAACTTCCATATGACCCAGTAATACCACTTCTGGGAATCTACGGAAAGGACACAAAAACATTAATCCAAAAGGATACATGCACCCCCATGTTTATTGCAGCACTGTTTACAATAGCTAAGATATGGAAACAACCCAGATACCCAAAAATAGATGACTGGATCAAGAAGATGTGATACATATACACAATGGAATACTATTCAGCATTCAAAAATGATAAACACATGCAATTTGCAGCAACATGGATGGAGCTAGAAGGGATCATGCTCAGCGAAATAAGCCAGAAATAAAGAGAAAAACATCAAATGGTTTCACTTGTAGCAGGAATATAGGGGAACCAAATAAGAGAGAGACATTAGCGAGGGAGGGAGGGATAATAAGGGCTCAAAATGGGATAGAAAAGAGCACAATGGACTATGGTGATGGTTCATGGCTGAGTCGGTGGTAGGTAATCTAAGGGTAATACACAATAATGTAAAAGATATAAATAACAATAATAAGAAACAAACAAACAAAGAGAAGCCGAAAAGCTTCACAGCAACCGGGTGGCTGAACCTACTTCTGGTCCTGCCACTGCCACTGCCTGAAAAGAGCACCAAAGTCCTCGAGCCTGATATCTCATAGAGCTGCTTGTCATTGGCATGGTCCTACAACTCACAAAGAGATATAATGCTGGGGCATCTTTCACTACCTCTGGTGACCAGGTGACCCACACTCTGTGTCTGGGTCACTTTGAGATCAGCTAACACGGCATAACTGATTGTCCAGCACCACTTCTTGGTGCTGCTGCCTACGCTACTGTGTGGTCCAGTGTCTGGTGCTGTCCATCCCGACCTTGAGACTGTGGCTGGGGTTGCTATGGCATCTTCTCAGCAGCCTTGCCAGTGAGCACCTCCAGCTGCGGTGGGTTAGATCCTGGCCTGCTGCCTGCTGGCAAGCCATGCACTCAGGCCCTAATTGGCAGGACGGTGCCATCCTGAGTGAGCAATATTTTGTTTGGGGCTCTGGACATTATGGACACTATCTGGGCTGAGATAGCCAGCCCCCTGTGGCCTTAGAGGTGCTTCGTTACCCCTGTTTGTTAAATAAATCCCATTGTAGTTCCCTGAACCTTAGTAGTCTTGCAGTTGTGCATGGGTCAAACCCCACAGATTGTGACCTGTCCTCTACCTGGGTACTGTCCTGCCTGCTATAGCACCCCATAGCCCTGTTTCAAAACCTTTATGTTTTACGTGTGAGGAGAGGCTGCTCTAGTCCCTGGGAATGCCCTGGTGTGGAGGGCTGTAATTACTCCAAGTTAGGTAAAATGTCTTATTTGGCTCACCAAACACATTTTCATAAAAGTCTAGTTTTTAAATGTTTAGCATATTAAGCTCATCTCATCAGAAGCAATCATTGAAGTTTTATTTCAGTGTATTTACATAATTTGCAATAATTTGCAGAGACTACTTTTTGGTTCAGTTTTGAGAAATATGTTAATTGATGTTTTCTAGCCAGTAAATAGCTGCAAGAGACTGTCTTCAACTGTTCATGCTTCCCCTTGTGGGCTGCTCTGCTTCACCCAGTGCTGACTTTCCTCCAAGTTACATTCCAGAAAGTTACAATTCACTCAAACAGGGAATGAGATAGGAAGTGAAGTCACAGAAAAACAGATCTCCATAGGGAGCTTTAATTCTGGCAATAGTGAAACTCTCATCCAGAAAGGGAAGTGAATAATTAGCAATAATCTAAATGCTGTTCTAACATCTCTGACCATCAGGGGTGATTGATTTTCCTTCTATAGACAGTGCTTCTACAAGTGGAACTTCTCAAATGCTAATCAGCAGAGAATGCTGTTAAAAGGCACATTCTGAACCAGTATGTCTGGGTGGGGGGAACCTCAGAGTCTGCCTTTCAGACACACCCCCAGGATGCTGAAGCTTCTGGACCAGCACACCCTGGGGGAGTGGTGAGTGTTAGAGCATCTCTCTACTCTGGATAACGATCTATTCACCGTCTCCTTCAAATTCTTTGTGTCACAAATAAGCATAGTTTAGAAATATAAATATGCAAAATGGAAGGAATTCAACAGAATTATGTATAGTAAAGCAAGTGAGTATGACAAAGATAAATATTGGACATTTACACAGTGAACAATTCAACAAAGCAAAATATGTATAAAAATGGGTGGACACTAGTAAATGAAATGAGTATTCTGATGATAAGAAGGGGGAAGGGAGAAAGGGCAATGGGGCATGGGAGATGGTGGTGGGAGAAGAAACAAGTGCTCTAGTAGAAGCAAAACAGGCTCAAAAGGGGGGAAAGAAAGAATTAAAATAAATATAAAGGTAGAATTTAAAAATAAACTTATTTAGGGAATATGCTCACTATGAGTTGAATCCAGTGCTGAAAGTATCATTCAAATACATATTTTCCATCACGTAACCGACCTACTGGTCTAGTCTTCTCACTAGAATATGCTGTGTCCTTTAGATTAACATGACAAATATAAAGTCATGTCCTGCTCCATATCCCTAGGGACCTATACTACAGATGGAGAGGTACCATCCATCACCATCCTGCCCTTCTGATGGACTTAAACTTGACAGTGCATCTTCTACTCAGGGCTGGCATGTAGTTTTGTAGTTTAGCATCTAACCCTAGGTGTGCAAGAACCTGATCAAATTTTTGTCCTGACCTTGCTTTCCCACCAGGAACACTATTTTCTCTGCTCATTGGTTTGCAGATTTTTAAAAGCAATTTTTGTGGCATCAATCACATAACTAGGGAGACATGTTATTTTTATCATCTAAAAATTATCACTTAAGAAAAGCAGATTCTGAAACTCGGATTCTGAACCTCAGGGCAGATTTATGTGTTGTTGGGTTAATTTATCTGTAGGGGTCCCAGAACTCAATCAGTCATTGACTTGACTAGAGAGGAGTGAAGTAGAGAGGATCATCAAACTATAGACAGACAACTAAGGGAAACACTACAAATTGAAAGGTAAGTGAAAAGAACAGGCACCACTAACAATAGCTAGAACTGATGACGTGGGGTATGATTGCACTGGAACTCATTGTAAATGAAGTGGAGAAATAGGAGACAGTGAACTTATTTGTGTCTTGAGTCCTGTTTGTACTCAGAAAATATTAAACTACCAATTATTAAAAATAATTGAGCCTTAAGAATAGAGAATGGGTAAATAGCAAATAGTCCTGGAGATTAGCGGCACTGAAGACAAAATTGACTAAAAATGAAAAGGACATTTTAGAAGCGTTGGGGACTGAAAGGAAATGTCACCAGATCAAAGGAAGGGGAACAACAGAAAAAGAAAGTTAAGGCCACAGGATGTTTTTATGAAGTGGAGAGGGAGTGAGGCCTGAGTCCTGTTTGATTCTGCATTTTGTGGGGGACACAGGGAAGCCAGACCTTTGGTACATTGGCTTGGCCCCTAGGGTGCACAATCAATTTTTATTGACCATGACAACCCATTTTAGCCTGCCAGAAAGCTGTTGAATTCAGGAGGAAAGAGAGTATTACAATAACATCTGGCAAAACAACCATTTAATTTCCCCTGTCCCACCTCTTCCCCCTCGGTCCATCAAAATCCTTAACACTGAACTTGATATTATTACCCTTCCTTCATTGAAAAAGACATTTGACTTAAAATATCTTCTTAAAGCCATCTTTGAAATGATTTTTTTGTGTTAGACACTGTATAGTCATGCTGCAGAAATATAAAAGCAAATATGTCAGAAACCATAGTGTTTTGCCATTTCTTTGTTTGCCTTTGTTTACTGTCCATCACACCATCGTGCTAAAGGTCACTTCAGAAAGGTTTTCTCACTTTCTCTCCTTGTGCGTAGCTGCTCCTGTTTGGTTCTATCTCCCCCTCCTTTCTCCTCCACTTCCACCCTTGCTGAACCCTATAAACACTGCCCTCCTGGTCTGTTCCTCCTCCTGCCCGGGGCTGGTGTAAGGGACTCTATAAAGCCCACACTCCTGGAAGGAGGTCAGAGGGCTGGGTGGGAGGAACTTACCACTCCCATAGCCACTTTAATAATGCCTTTCCCAGGGATGGATTATCGGGGAACAGCTCCAGGACTTCCCCTCCACTCTCCTTATTCTTTACCTCCTCCAGAGATTCCCTCCCTGCACCTGCACAGGCATTCTCAGATTTACAGAGCAAATGGTTGGAAACGCATCCACCTCACTGTTTCTTTATAGCCTGCAATAAAAAATATTAAGAAAGGAAGTTCCCAGTACTTCCCTCTTCTCTCTGCCAACGCAAAGGGTTTCTGACTTGGTCCTTGTAGAACTCCCTCCCATCTGTTCTGAAAATGTACTTGGGATTCTCCAAGGGGGATTTTCAGGACATACTTGGAGACCTTTTTGGGATACAAAAATTTTATTGAGTGAAATGGAATTTGTGTCTTATATAAGACTTATGGAAAATATTTAAGGACTGGACTATACATGGGTTCTAGCTTTAAACTGCTAAATGGGGACCTCCCTGGTTGGCGCAAGGGGTTAAGTCTCAGCACTATGAAGCTATCAGCAGCCACTGCAACAGGAGTTCGATCTCCAGCCAAGGAGCTAACCCACATGGCGCAGCAGACCTCTCCTGTCTCACCCACTGTTCCCTTTAGCAGTGTATCACAGTAGATACACCTGTTCTGCTCCCCACTCTGTCTCTGGTGAATCCTTTCACCACCACCCCACCCCCACACACACACCTCTGGTCTACACCCCCACTCTTGTGTGCATAGATAAATAAATCTTTAAAAAATATTAAATGGGTCATTCCTGAACCTACAGAGCCAACGTTTTCATTGACCAGTTGCTTTATCTTCCTAAATTGGACCTAGAAAAAAGTCTTGAACATGAGAAGCTAAGAAGGCACTTTTAATGCTCTGTCCATTTCTCTGTAAAGGCTGCAATGTGTACCTTAGGGATGAGTGGCTGGGGAGGGGTCCAGGAAGGGGAAGCTGAGAGACTTTTGGAAGCAACAGAAGGAAGAATTGGGAAGGAGTACTGACTCTGCAGTTATAAAGTGTGTGTCTGGTTGCCCATAGGCCTGGGAGACATTTCCAGGCCTGGCAGGAGAGCTTGGGTTTCTGATATCTCAATATGCCTAGGTTGAATTAATAATAATAATAAAATGCCCGAGGCATTGGCAGGCAAATATGTCCTCTTCAGGTGCCTCCAGTCTTCATTCCTATTCTTAACTTTGGTTGCCAGGAAAAGAACAGAAAGGAAAACACTAGGCCTAGGTAGAAATCTCTCTTTTTTTTCCAAATTAGAATTCATGTGTATGACTATAGGGATAGAACCCCTGGACCATCTGCCTCTCAATTCCAGTAAAAGATCCAAGGTGACATCTTTATATATGTGTTTGTATATTTTTATTTCAAATTTTTTATAAATATCGGTTGGGCTTAATTAAGAGTATTCATTTGGAATCTTTTAAAAAGGTTGCCAGCTGCTAGGGTTAGGAATTCTTGCCAAGTATGAAAGAAAAAGTAGATCGAAAATTAGTATTTTGAAAAATATTAAGTATTTAATCAATAGTAAGAGCAATAGTAGCAGCAGTTTTCCAGTAGAGAAATTTTGTGGGGTCTCTGTGTAGGTAGGCCTCCCATTCTCTGATTAAAAATTGGTCTGTAAATTAACAACTATCAGGAAGGAAGAGAGAAAGGGGATGGATAAATCAGGTAAAAGGGATCAACAGCATGGTAAAGGATGGATACTGGATTTTTAGTTGCAAATATAATGTAATAGATAGATAGATACATAGATGGATCGATAGATGAATGGAAGGATGGATGAACGGACGGATGGATGGACAGATGGATGGGTAAATAGATGTTGATTTACAGTACACTATGCCTGAACCTATATATTATAAAAATGTTACTTCAATAAAAATGTTTTTAAATGCAGGCTGGCATAAAGATATTAATATATTTGATCTATATACCTGTAATTGATGAAAGAAAAATAGACAGTGGTGTTCCAGACTGGAAGACAAGAAGACCTACAGAGGACTGGGATTGGGAATAGTTTAATATTACCACCATTGTATTAATTCATTTTCATGAATATTTTCAACAACTGTCTCTTAAATACCAGACATCCAGTTAGGTCGTAAAAGAAGAATAACATAGTGCCTGCCTACGGCAACCATAGTCTAGTTATAGCAACTAAGTAAATGTTACAAAACAACTTGATAAGCACAGAATCAGGGAGAAGAACAGAATGGCTAGAATACTATCTTGGTAGACCCAGGGGACATCGTGGATAAAGTCAAGGTGACTTTCCAAAGATGGCTCCGAAATTGAGACTTGAAGAACCAGTACAGTTATTTTTGGTGGATACCAAAGGGTGACAGTGGCAGAGGTGCGAGGCATTCCACGTGAAAGAAAGAACATGTCCCAGGCTGTGGAAACATAAGGATAGTGAACAGTGTGGTTTGTTAGCTTTACATGTTGTCCAAGAGGACTCTGCACATATTTGCATGTACTTTGCTTTCAAGTAAGAACATGAACTATTGTATTTCTCCAGCACTGCTCTCTTCCACTTTGCCAAAATACTCACCATCTCCCTGTTAGGAAAAACAAGCAAATACTCAAAATACTGACTATATTCATTGGGACAAAGGTAATTAAAAGGCAAAGATCTAAAACTCTTATCTTCCTAACTATTCCTCTCATTCCTGAAATAACTTAACTTGAAAGCTAAATAATAGGCTTCAGTTATATAGTTTCATCCGTGTTTTTATTAAAGACCCAAGAAAAGGACACTGTTCTCAAACATAAACATGGCTCAAATTTGCAGTGTATTTAATCATCAAGCATCATGCCTGTGCATTTGGTACTTGGGGGCTGTGTAGTCCACATATCTGCCACGGGAATGGAGGTGTCTTGAAGGAGCTACAAGTCCAGTCACAAAGAGTTCATTGACTAGATGATGGAAAGTCCCTTGTCGCGTGAGGAAAATCTGGTGCCCATAATCTGCCGTCGAATACAAATTCCCACAGTTAGAATCTTCCAGTAATTATGTGTTGTTTTCTATAAAGAAGCAAACAGGGGTTGAAAGAACACATTAAGAGATTAATATCCTTGAACCTATTATAGATTTGTTTTATCTATTTAAGATTAAGCAGTCTTTTATTGAGCTACCTACTGTGTGATAATCATCACAAAGTCATATGATTGTCTTTTTGTGCAGAGGAGACTGACATTCTACAAGGTGTTCTAGGTCAAAAGCTACTAAACTGAAATGCTTAGAGATGAAGCCACAGTTTCTCACTACAAGTCCATTACCCACTTTCCTGTATGCAATTGTCATCTTGAAACACAAACAGCGGTGTCTTAAAGGGATAGAATTCATGACTGATACATTTTAATACAAGGAGAGAGGGAGAGGAAATTCTCAATCCATGAGCTACCACTTGCTTGCGATGATCCAGGTGGACTGCTCCAGGATCTTCTTGAGCTGCATGTAGGGGGCACTATGAAGGACTTAGGGCAACAGCAGAAGCTACCTGTCCAGGGGGTAATTGGGAATGGGCCTAGAACATGATGATACCCACTCCATGAGTGTCAGGTGCAGGTGGAATGTGCTGGGGCTGTGGGAAAATGTTGATCCAGCCTCATGGGGCATCGCTGACCTCACCTTTCATACAATACTCCAGTCGCTTAACAAGGGCAGAAATGTCCCCTCTGCGAGGATTCTATTGGTGTTATGGATACAGTTTCAACAAAACACAAAAGAGTTATGCAAGGAAAACATTTTCCTTCAAATTTCTTCTCAAAATCTGTGCGGGGGAAACAAATATGTAGGGAGAACAAGAAAAAAAAAGTAAGTAAACAGTGCAAATCAGACCAGTAGGCGAACTTGCACATCCAAAGGTTGCAAGGAGGAAAAATGAGTTATTTCAGTTTTATGTTGTTCTCTCTGAATGTTTCTTTTTTATTCTCAATGCTTTCAAGTCAGAGACTTGTGTACTTGCCAATTCCTAATAAATGGTTTAGGTGGGATGCAATTATCTACTGTTTTTCTTCTTAACTTCAGTCAGTCTTTTCTTTCCTGTTTAACTCATCATAGCCTGTTTGATCTTCAGTTCTGTGGCTTGAACTTTCCCCATCTGAGTCCTTCATTCTTACCATTTAATTCTTACCCCCTTAATTCTTACCACTTGAGAATGTTTCATCCACATTGTGAAGTGTGGACCTACTAACCCTGCCGCTAATTTTTTTTTTTCTTTCCTTGTCTGTAAACAGATAAGGCCACCTTGCAACCGAAAACATACTCTTGGTAGAATTGCTCCCATCCTCAATCCCAGGGACATTGTTTTCCAAGTTGGAGAATTGTGTTTGTGACTGAAAAGACTATCCTGGAAGAAAACGCTCTGTAAATGTGGTGCATCTTGGTTGAAACTAATATGTCAGAAATCACAAACACAAATGCAAAGAGGGATGAGACAGAGAGTATAAATATTAAAGTTACATAGACTTAACGGTAGCTCAGACTGTGCAAGGTAGAAGATGTAGTCCCCACCTGAGGGAGGCAGCCCCCACTCAGTTCCATGGATTATTTTCATGAACCAACATTGGCACATCTTAGTTTCAAGAAAAATCTTGTAGTCTGAGTCTTTGTGAGTAATCTTTTATTGTCAGCCATTAATCCTAACAATTTTAGAAGTGCTCAGTTGCCACTCTATAACCAGATTATAACCTTTGTGCTAGGTGTGAAATGAAAGTGAGAAGTCATGCTCATATAGTACTATTCGTTGCAAAATTACTGCCCTAAATACACTTAAAATCTTGCTATTTAAAGTGTGGAATATTGACCAGCAGCATAAGTATCACCAGAAATGTATTTGATTTTGTAACCATGAGAATCATTCCCACTCAGGAAACCAAAACTGATACTAGGCAATGCCGAGGAGTTGCCCGTGGACCTCAAACTATGAAAGGGGAACACCTATGTTGCCCGTTATAAGGGTGCATGGCACCCACACACACAAAGGAATTGGATTCTAGTGTGCACAGAGATTTTTAATAATAGTGATAGAGAAGAAGTGTAGGGAAGAAAAGGATTTCTAATAAGAGGTTCCTGATCAAACTCCAAAATCACCCACCCCCTCATGGTCAAACACCTAGCCAAACAGGAAGGGGCTCAGAGCTGAGATGCCAGGAGAATGAATCCAAATTTCCTACCAGCAGGAAGGGCAGGCAGGTCCCAGAATGAAGGGAGAGAGACCCACAGTTCAAAATGGATTATCTAAGGTGGATAATCCACCATGAGGACAAGATGACAGGTGTTGTCTCTGAAGAGCCCACCATGCAGAGCGCTGCAGCCACGAAGCAAAGACTAGGAGCAGCCGCCTGCCTGTCTCCCTCTCCTCTCCATTCTGTACACCATGGACACCCACACCTTCTTCCTTCACAGCAGCCCCCCATGCAGGGATTTTGGTGCATGGCATGCTGGGAGTTGTAAGGCATTTGCATTGTTGACTGTGTGAGAATGGGGGCAGATTCACCAGGCACTGATTAAGATTGCCAACACAAGCTCTTCTAACAAATTCAAATTTTCAAATCCCAGCCCAGACCTGCTGAATCAGAGCCTGCATCTTAACAAGATTCCTGGCCCACCAATCTGCACGATAAAGTCTGGATGTGCTAATATCTGTATAATGTTATATTTAGTATAAGGGCATTCCTGATGTTCTGAAGGGGGCCCCACCATGGCACACCCACTCTGGGAGGCACCAGAGGAGGATTTATTAAGCTCTAAGTGCTACAGATCGTAAAGTGTTCAAAGGGCTATTATCCTTTTACAGTCCTCTCTTCCATTTCTCATCTCCTTTGTCCCCTTTTTGGTCTCGTCAGTTGTTATAATTGTTCCCTATACCTCCCACATCTGATGATTCCAGGTTTACAGAAAAAAAAAAAAAAAGAAACAAAACAAGAACTTAAGCAAACTTTCCTACACTTTCAGTCTGTTTCACTCTGGAGATACTTTCCTCTTTCCCTCTACCTGCTATACATTCTCTTATTCACCACCTTCCTTTGGTCATCCTCTTACTTGGGTTTTTTGTTGGATTTTTGTGTTTATTTTTTTGCCTTAGCCTTTGTTCTTTACCATTTGAACTAGCAACCCCATTCTGGATTGATTTGCTTTTACCTTGTGCTCCCTTGGGGTCTTTCTTATGAGTGTCCTATCTCTTGTTTCTCGCATCTGTTTTAAAAGGAGAGTCTTGCCCACATTTTGCACAGACTCTCAGGCTAATGCTGGTCACCCCTCCCGCTTCTCAGGAGTGTGGGATTAAATATTTTAATTAATTGTCTTTGATGTGAACTGATCGTTAACAGATAATTATAAAAATCAAGCCTGTGGCTTTTCTAAAAATTGTTGACATTTCAATCTTAACAAACACCATTTCTCTTTTGAAAACATCTCAAAGTAACACCTTTGTCAAATTCAACCAAGTTGCCATGAATTGTTGTGGCTTAATGTGTAGAAAGAGAAAATGACTTACTCTTTGAGGTATAAAACTCATTTAAAAAATGTCTTTAATTGAATATATCCTTGTTGACGAATAATACCTTTGTGAAGTGTATCCTGTCAAATGATTTTTTTATTATTATTAGTTATGTCTTTTACATTATTGTGTATTCCCTATAGGTTATCCACCACCGATTCACCCGTGGACCATCACCATAGTCTCTTGCACTCTTTTCTCCCCTGTTTTGACCCCTTATCCTCCCCCTCCCTCACTAAATGGTCTCTTTCTCATTTGGTTCCCCTATATTCCTGCTATAAGTGAAAACATTTGATTTGATATTTTTCTTTTTCTTTCTGGCTTATTTCGCTTAGTATGATCCCTTCTACCTCCATCCATG
Source organism: Scalopus aquaticus (assembly GCA_004024925.1). Classification (NCBI taxonomy): domain Eukaryota; kingdom Metazoa; phylum Chordata; class Mammalia; order Eulipotyphla; family Talpidae; genus Scalopus; species Scalopus aquaticus. The sequence goes on from PVIJ01007624.1 coordinate 45,136, forward strand.
TTGCTGTGAATTGCATGTGTTTATCTTTTTTGATTGCTGAATAGTATTCCATCATGTATATGTACCACATCTTCTTGATCCAATCATCTATTTTTGGTCATCCGGGTTGTTTCCATATCTTAGCTATTATAAACAGTGCTGCAATAAACATAGGGGTGCATGTATCAAACAATTTTTTTGATGTCATACCTCTCTCAGATTTTCTGTGGCCAGGAGAGAATAGTCTTGGTTGCCTTCAGTTCTTGGCTATCAGGTATGGGAATCCTTGGTTTGTGAGGATTCCTGTCAGTCTGATCAGGGCTAATTCATTCCTCTCTTGACCTTCCTTTCTAACTCTTTCTAACTCTCCCTTCTTTCTACTCTCATAATCCCATTCATTGTATAAGTAACTGCTAAGTTTCTATGTGTGAATGCTCTAGGGGTCTGGGGATTGCTAAAATAGTGATGGTCCCTCCCCTCATCTAGCAGGAAAGACAGACATAGACAGACACACCCCCAAAATATGGCGGCAGACAGATGCTAGGATCAGGCTCTCCCACAAAAAAATCGATTTATGGAGAAAAATATCCCTAACTTTGAGAGCTGACTCAAAGAGAACCGGATACCCTACACAATACAATCAACCTGGGGGGTGCTTTAGACTTAAAAATAAACCGAAGAGACAGAGTAAAGAGAAGAGAAAAGACATTGGACCCCACAAAGAGGAACAGAAGCAAGGAGAGGTGGGCAAACCAACTTCCCCTGAGAGCCACTGAATACAAGACACGCCATGAGAAACACAAAAATTCAACAAAGAAAAACAAGAAAATCCAGAAGATACCCAGCCACAGCCAAGGCAACTCAGACACTAGGGAACCACAAACACTCCTGAGCAAGTAAAACCAGGAGTCATGCCCGCCAGCACCAGCGGAAAGCTACGAACATAGCAAAGCAGAAAACCAACAATGGGAAAGAAAAAAGTCACAAATGACCCTCAAAACAATACACCACAAAAAGAAAATCCCTCTCCAAAACCCATTAATATGGACATAGAAGATTACATCCACCAGATAAAGACTTCAAAATAGCCATCACAAAAAAATTGATAGAATTAAATGAAAAGAACAAAGAACTGAGGAACGAGAATGAATGCATAAAGAAGAAATTGAAGGAACTGGAAGATTTAAAAGAGCTGAAGAATGAGAACGAATCCATAAAGAAGAAATTGAAGGAAATGGAAGATTTAAAAATATTAGTAGAGGAGCTAAAGAAATCCAGGGAAAGCCAGAAAAGTGAATTAAAAGATATGCAGGGAAGAATAAGCATTCTGGAAGTTAAGGATACTAACAGGATCAAGGCAGAAAAGGAAAGAGAAAAACAAAGGAAAAAGCATGAGAAAAAGCTTCGAGAACTATCTGACACCATGAAAAAAGGAAACATCAGAATCATAGGAATCCCAGAAGGAGAAGAGAGAGACAAAGGAACAGAGAAACTTCTCAAGGAGATAATTGAAGAGAACTTCCCAAACATGAAAAAGGAAACAAAAATTGACATACAGGAAGCCAGACGATCTCCATATTATTACAACGAAAAAAGAAAAACTGCAAGACATATGATAGTAAAACTATCGAGAATTCAAGACAAGGAAAATATATTGAAAATGATGAGTGCAAAGAAACAAATAACCTATAAAGGAAAGTCAATCAGGCTGACATCAGATTTCTCTGAAGAAACACTACAAGCAAGAAGAGATTGGAGGGACATATATAACACACTACATGCCAACAAATGTAAACCAAGAATACTCTACCCTGCAAAGCTCTCATTCCTCTATGAAGAAAAAATATGGAACTTCTCTGACAAACAGAAACTACAGAAATTCATCACTACCAAACCCCCACCCCAAAGAATACTAGAAGAAGTCATGAAGACAAAACCAACAGAAGAAAGACCAGGAAACACACAATAAGGTAAGAATTAGAACCACAAAAGGGTAAACAAATGAATAAAAAAATATGGATGACAGTATATCAATATTAACTCTAAATGTAAATGGACTAAACACGCCAATTAAAAGACACATCATAGCAGGATGGATCAAAACACAGAACCCCACCTACTGCTGTCTACAAGAAACACATTTGATTGCATAAGATAAGCCGAGATTAGTAGTTAAAGGATGGAAAACAATCCTACAAGCAAATGGACCAAGAAAGAAGGCAGGAACAGCTATACTTACATCAGATAAAATAAACTTCAAACTTAAGAAGGTAAAAAAAGACGAAGCTGATCACTACATCATGATAAAGGGGACAATAAAACAGGAGGATGTAACAATCATCAACATGTACTGCCCAAATGAAGGAGCACCAAAATATATCAGACAATTATTATCATCCCTGAAAACAGACATTAAAGAAAATACATACATAGTAGGAGACTTCAACGCCCCACTTTCTCTATTGGACAGATCAAGAAGACAAAAAGTAACCAAGGACATTAAAGTCTAAATAAAGACCTAGACCACATGGGATTAACAGATATCTATTGATCACTTCACCACCGAAAAATTGAATACACATTTTTCTCAAGTGCGCACGGAACATATCCCAGGATCGATCACATATTAGGCCACAAAACAAACCTCAACAGATACACTAAGATCAAAATCGTACCAGTCTTCTTCTCAGATCATAAAGGAGTCAAACTGGAAATAAATCATAAAAAGGAAAAAAGAAACCTCCTTACCTCATGGAGACTGAAACCCACATTACTGGAAAACCAATGGATCAACGAAGAGATCAAAGAAGAAATTAAAAAATATCTAGAACTGGGGGGGGAGCTGGGGAAAAAAAAAAATATCTAGAACTGAATGACAACAAGGACACAACTTTCCAGAATGTCTGGGACACAGCAAAAGCAGTAATAAGAGGAAAATATATAGCATTACAAGCTCACATCAAGAAACAAGAAACAACCCAAAGAAACAATTTAATCTCACACCTCAAAGAACTAGAAAATGAACAACAAAAAAACCCAAAAGCCAGTTTAAGAAAGAAAATAATAAAAATCAAAGCACAGATAAATGAAATGGAAATAAAAAAAATCCAGAAGATTAACGAAACCAAAAGCTGGTTCTTTGAAAAAATAAACAAAATAGACAAACCACTAGCCAGGCTTACAAAGAAAAAATGGGAGAAAATACAAATAAATAGGATCATAAATGAAAGAGGAGAAATCACAACGGGCACAGCAAAAATCAAAAGAATAATCAGAGATTATTATAAACAGCCATACAGAAACAAGTATAACAACCTAGAGGATATGGACAAATTTCTAAAACTATACAATCACCCAAAACTAGACAAAGAAGATATAGAACACCTAAACAGACCAATCACAAGTAGTGAAATTGAAACAGTAATTAAAAACCCCCCAAAACAAAAGCCCAGGACCAGATGGTTTCACAAATGAATTCTACCAAACATTCAAAAACGAATTTGTCCCTATATTACACAAACTCTTTCAAAAAATCGAGAAGGAAGGAGTTAGGACTCCTTTTCACCATTGAGAATAATATTGGGAGGATAAGGGCACAAAATGGAATAGAAAAGAACACAAGGGACCATGGAGATGGATCACGGGTGAATTGGTGATGGGCTACCCAAGGGGAATACAAAATGTAAAAGACATAAATAACAATAAAAACATATATTTAAAAAAAAGACAGACATAGACAATCAATTGCTGAGTTAATTATTTAATTTGATGTGAAGAGCTATGAGAAAGTCTAGCATTGTAAAAGCTTCTATTATGCAGATATGTCTCTTGAAGGAAAAACCAGAATGGTTTTCTTAAAAACTGTGATATTTGGGGACTATTTAAAATGTGTGGGCCAGGACAAAGAAAAAAACATAAGGGGTAGTGCAGTTTTCCAGATATGGTAACAGTGGGTTGCCGTTATCTGAAGGGGAAAAGGATGAAGTGATATTAGAGCCTAAAGAGAGAACTGTGCAGACAGTGCCAACTAAATGGAACCATGACATTTGACTGAAGGATGAAGAGGACTCAACAGACCTTGAAGGAAAGGAACTGGAAGGATAAAGAATAAATGTTCTCATCCTTAGTCTTCTCTCCAACTCCAATTTTCTGCAGTTGTCAATTTTCCCTCATTGATCAATCTAACCAAAACCAAGGAATAAGGGAGCCAGTTGATAGATTATATATATCAGTCTTTGGGGGCACAGAGCAGAATGGAAAAGATGGAGAATGGATCTGGAAAGGCATAAACACCTTAAGTATTTTGGCATTTAAACTAAGAGCAATGGTAAGTCATCAAAAAAATTTTAAGCATGCTTAGATTTGTGCTTTGAAATTATTGGAGTGAAGTGAGAGGATACATGTTGCTGGGAAGTGAAAGGATACAGGAAAACCATTTCAGCAGTCATAGAAATATTCAGAAGAGATGTGGTGTTGACCTGGATTAGATAGTGCATGAATTGGAAACCAATTCAGGAGGAAAAATAGCATTTTAGTTATAGATAGTTTGGGGGAAGCTAAAGGTGAGGAGGTAGAAATGTGTCCAAATGATCTCAGTTTTATGTTTGTGTGTGTGTGTGTGTGTGTTTGTTTGTTTGTTTTTATTGAGGTAACATTGACTTATGAAACTGAGCACAGCTCCTTAGTTGCACGTCACCATACCATATTAATCACCAAGGTACCCATAGTCTTTCACCATAGTCCATTGGGCCCCCTCTACACTTTACTGCCACTTCCCTTGCCCTCTCTGGTAACCTCAATTCTAGAGAAAGATTTCTAATGCTTGTTATAAGATTAGTTTTGATTAGCAATTTGTTCTGTTTCTTTATATTGCACATGTTAGTAAAACCTTGTGATACTTGTCTTTCTCCTTCTGACTTATTTCACATAGCATTATTCCTTCCAATTCCATCCATGTTATAGAAAATAGCAAGAGTTCATCTTTCTTCAGAGTTGAGTAGTATTCCATTATGTATATGTATCACATCTTCATAATCCACTTACTTGTCCTTGGGCATGAAGGTGGTTTCCATAACTTGGCAATTGTAAATAGAGTTGCAATGAGCATAGGATTGCACATAACCCTGCATTCTTCAGGTAGATTGTGGGAGTAGAATTGCTGGGTCATATGGTAGATCCACCTTTAATATTTTGAGAAACTTCTACACTGTTTTCATATGGCCTACTCATTCCCACCAACAAGGTACAAGGTTAATTTTTCTCTACATCCTCACCAACACTGTTGTTTCTGAACTTTTTGATGTAGTCCATTCTCACAGGTGTGAGATGGTATCTCAGTGTGGTTTTGATTTGAAATTCCCTGATCACAAGTGATGATGAACATTTTTTCATGTCTCTATGGCCAGTGTAGGTCTTCTTTGGTATGTGTCTAATTTTTCTGTCCTTTCTTATTGGGTTGTTTTCTTTTTGTTGAGCTGTATGAGTTTTTTATAGATCTTGGATAGCAATCCCTTCTCAGATGTATAATGCACAAATATTTTCTTCTTTTCAGTATTGTTTCTTCCACTGTGCAGAACATTTTCAATATGATGTAGTCCCATTTGTTTATATTTACTTCTGCTTCTTTCACTGTTGTAGAGAAATCCATAAGACATCACTGAAGTTTGTGTCATGGGGTGTTTTGCCTATGACTTCTTCTATGTATTTTATGATTTCAGGTTCCACATCTCTGTCTTTTATATATTTTGAGTTAATTTTTGTTTAAAGTTTGAGATGGTGATCTAGTTTTATTTTTTTACATATGGCTGTCCAGTTTCCCCAACATCATTTATTGAAGAGACTTCCTTTTATCCAGAGAGAAGGGATCTCCTTTGTCATAGATTAACTGTCCACAGATGTGTGAGTTTATTTCTGGGCTCTCAATTGTATTCACTTGGTTTGCATGTATTTTTATTCCACTATCAGACAGTTTTGATTACCATAACTTTGTAGTATATTTTGAAAGGAGTGTGATACCACTGCTCTTCTTTATTTTGACAGCATTCCTTTTGGCATCTTTTGGGTTTCACATGAAACTCAGTAATGTTTCTTTTATTTCTTTGAAGAATGTCATTGGAGTCTTGATAAGAATTGCATTGAATATTTTTATTGGGTAATATGGCCATTTTAGCAACATTAATTCTTCCAGTTAATGAGCAGGGAATATCTTTAAATTTGTGGGTTTTTTTTTTTTCTATTTCTTTTAACAGTGTCTTATAGTTTTGATTATTTAGGTCCTTTGCCTCCTGTGTTTTTACTCTTTGATATTTAAATCTTTATGATGCAATTGTAAATGGAATTTAATTTTTTTTCCTTTGTAGTTCATTGCTTACATGAAACTGATTTGAATAAATCGATTTTTTAACCTGCCACTTTCCTGTATTGATTTGTTAATCTAATAATTTTTTAGAGCATCTTAAAGGTTTTCTATGTATGTTATCATGTCATTTGCAATCATGTTATACTTCTTCTTCCTCAACCTGGACTCTTTTTATGTCTTTCTCTTGCATAAATGCTATAGTTAGAATTTAAATGCTGTATTGAATAGTGGTGATGAAAGTGGATATCCTTGTCTTCTACCAGATTTTAGAGGATAAGCTTTCAGCCTTTACAATGGAGTATGACATTACACATATGAGTTTGTCATATATGGCCTTTTTATGTTGAGTAATATTCCATTTATCCCCAGTTTTCTTGAATTTTTACCATAAATGGATTTTAAATCTTATTAAATGCTTTCTCAGCATCTATTGATATGATATGATTTTTATATTATCTTTCATTGATGTTGTGAATTACATTGTTTGATTTTCAGATGTTGAATCATCCCTTTGTCCCTGAAATAAATTCCAGTTGGTCATGATAATGAACCTTTTGATGTATTATTGAATTTCAGTCTGCAGATATCTTCTTCAGGATTTTTCCATCTGTGTTCATTAGGGATATTGGTATATAATTTCCTTTCTTTTGTGAAAGCTTTGTATGATTTTGGTATCAGAGTGATATTAGCCCCATAGCATGTGTTTGGAAGCATTCATTTTTTTTATTTTTCTGGAAGTTAGAAATGGGTAGATGTTACTTTGTCTTCAAAAGTTTGGTAGAACTCAATAGTGAAACCATCTGGGCCTGGATTTTTGTTTTTGGAAAAATTTGGTAACTATTTCAATTTCCTTGCTTATAATTGGCCTATTTAGGTTTTCTATTTTTTCCCAGTTCAGTCTTGGAAGGTTACAGATTTCTAGGAATTTGTCCACTTTATCTAGGTTATTCAAATTACTGGCAAACAGATGTTTGTAGTAATCACTTATGATCCTCTTTATTTCTAAAATGTCTATTGTAACTTCTTTTTTGTTCCTGATTCTATTTATTAGGGTTTTCTCCCTTTTTTTCTCAGTGAGTCTAGCTTTTAGGTATAAAGCTTTGTTAATTTTGTTGATTTTTTTCAAAGACCCATCTTTTGTTTTCACTGATCCCTTGGGCTCTCTTTTTATATTTCTATTTCATTTATTTCTACTCTAATATTTTATGTCCTTACTTCTACTGGCTTTTGATTTTGTTTGTTCTGATTATTCTAGTTCCTTAAGGTGAGAGGGGAGGTTATTTATTTAAGCTCTTTCTTATTTCTTGATGTGGACCTGTATCACTATATGCTCCCCTTTTAATACATCTTTTGCTGTGTCTCATTGTTTCTAAAAAGTTGTGTTTTCATTTTTGTTTGTCTTCAAATATTTCTTTTAATTTCTTCATTGATTTCCTCATTAAGCCACTCTTTGTTCAATAGCTCAATTTCCATATATTAGAGATTTCTCCTGATTACTTTTGTGGTTGATTTTGCTTTGATACCATTTTTATCAGAGAAGATACTTGATATGGATTTAATCTTCATGAATTTATTGACGCTTGTTTTGTGAGAGAGTGTTCTAGGTGAACTTGAAAGGAATGTGTACTTACCTTTGGGGATGGGGGAGTTCTGTGTTCCATAAATATCTATTAATCCCATTTTAACCCAGTTTTCTAGGAGTTGGCATCTTTGCTACAAAACAAACACCGGATTATTAGCACCAAGGTTCTAGATGAGATCCCGTGGTCAGGCTTGCAATTCAGGTCTTCCTACGAAGCTTGACTGGAATCTTAGTATTAAATATGGTGAAGAGGCTGCTGAATGTCCTATTTAGGGCCACTGGGGGGAAAAAATGAGTTTCTCTACCTAGTCCTGAGGAGTTAAATGAGTTTCGTGAATGCCTCCTCCCATCTCCAGGGTTGGTTGATATCGCTGGTCAACAGTGAGATCACTACTGACTTCAAAAGGCCCTAATCTGTAGTATGTTGGTGTGCTGAACATGAATATAACCCTGAAAATTTATTAGCTCTCATCTTGAAGATATTTCATATAATTCATTTTACATATTTCACCCTGTAAATTTATCCAGTAGGACTGCAACAACATCCTAAATCAGCCTAGAATGATGTAATATTGCATCGTATTGCGTAATACCATCATGCACACATCATCAGAGTTGATTGCATCATTTTCTGATGCAATGCAATACTACTGCCAGGCAGCTGCTGAAGTAAGCTGACCTCAGCAGTGCACTATATAAATCCCTGTCAGAAAGGTTGAGCACTGAAAATATTTCAGACTTTGTGCAAGAAAGTTGAAGCTACTATTCCATAGAACTGTTATTATTTTGTCCATTTAAGGCACAATACAGAACAGTAATGCCTCAAAAGTGCATTAATAGCATGGACAATGTCTGCTCTATTTATGGGGAAGTGACATTTGCCAACCAGAAGAAACGTATCACTTCTCAAGTGAAGAAGGCTTATCATCTTTCCTTCGGATTCAAGGTTGGTGACCAAGACAAGCCTTGGGCCCTGCATATATGTTGTGCTACGTGTACAACACAGCTTTCACAGTGGTTCAATGGCAAAAGACCATCAATGCTGTTTACAGTCCCCACGGTGTGGAGAGAACCAAGCAACCACATAAAAGACTGTTATTTCTGCTTGGTTCCTCCTCTTTCCGGCACAATAACAAAGCTAAAGAAGTCAAGAATAGTCTACCCAAACATTCTATCTGCATTGAGACCAGTTCCACATGGTGAGGGTTCCTACTCCAGAACCTCCAGAAGAATATTCTCTTGATTCATTTGATGAGGACAAGGGTGAGCCGACCTGTTCTTCTCCTGTTCCATCAACATGCAGTGATCCAGATTTTCACTGTGGTGCATCATCAACCCCACACAGACTAACACAGGATGAACTAAATGACCTGGTTCGTGATTTGGACTTATCCAAGAACAAGGCAGAATTGCTTGGATCCAAACTCCAACAATGCAATCTTCTAGAAGAAGATGTCACAATTACTTTTTATTGAAAGTGCACCAGAAGTTGGATCCTTTCTTCAGAAAGGAAAGTACTCTGGTATTCTGTTCCAATTTTGAGAGCCTCATGAATGCCTTAGAAATCATTCATGACCCACAAGAATGGAGACTATTTCTAGACTCTTCAAAACTGAATCTTAAGGCTGTGCTTTTGCACAATGGAAACCATCTTCCATCAGTTCTATTCCTGAACATCTGTACAAGAGACAAGCAAAGAAATCCAAGAAGTAGTCTATGACTTGATTTTTCAGTTATTAACCGTAGGCCTATTCCTATTGGCATGCATTTCGTGATGTAAACATCAATTTATTTCAGATTACAAAAATAACTAGAACCAAAATTAGAATTTGACCATCATATTCGTGTTGAGCACATACAAATTGATAGGAAATGACTGATTTTTTTTATAATTTTTTAAAAGATTTATTTATTTATACATACAAGCTGGGGTACAGGCTGAGGCATGGAGTGGCGAGAGGGTTCACCAGAGACAGAGTGGGGAGCAGAACAGGCAGATAAGAAATACACTGCTGAGGGGAGCAGCGGGCGAGGCAGGAGAGGTCTGCCACGTCATGTGGGACTCTCCCCGGCTGGGTGTCAAACTCGCATAGTGCGCTGCCAACAGTTCCACAGCGCAGCGCTTAACCGCTGCACCACCAGGGAGGCTGGAAATGATTAATTTTATTTCAGTAACATGACTCTTGTAAAAATTTGTTGACCTTGTATTTTGACACAAATGAAGATAACTGTTCTCATTCTAATCTCACAATAAGCATTTGTGAAGACAGTAATGGTAAGTTAGGAAATGAGTGCTGGTTAATAAAATCCATTTCTGTTGCCTGATTTTAGGTCCTGCCAAATCTTTCTTTATTTTTCCCTTGAGAACTGATTAAGTGCTAAAAACTATTGTCAATTAGAAAGTTTCCTGTATACCTCTGTTTTCCTCTGCTCTAATTTTTTTTCTTAAGATTTTTATAAAATCATAAAATTTTAAAGTTTGAAGTCATCTTAAATGTCATTTCATTCTAACCCCCTAATTAATTACCTCAACTATATCTGAATCTTTCTAATGGAAAACCAGTATACTTTTTTATGGACTACTTAAGGAATGCCAAAGTTCCTCTAGGGAAGGAAATTCATGTTTGCCCACAACAGTGCATTCCCCAGTGACTGTTTGGAAAGTGTTTCAATAGACTGATCTCACTCTTTATAATATCTTGCCCTCATTCCCCCTACCCCTCCTTCATTTCTTGAGGCACATAGATTAAATCCACTCTCTTCCTTGTGATCACCCTCCAGTTCTAAACTCCAAAATCACATTACTTCTTAGCCTTCTCCCAAATAACAAACACAGCTCTGTAACTCTTGGTCATCTAAAATGTTTCTAAGCTCTCAGTATTCTAAGATGCATTTCCTAAACAGGGTGTTTTGAACAGGAAACTATTTTAGCTAAGATCTGACCAGTATAGAATATAGCGGAACTTAGGTCTCAAGGTTTGCTCAAGTAACTTCCACTGATAGACGTTTCTCCTCCTCCACTGCTTCTTTTGCCAGAAAGCTATCTGTTTTTATCATCTTCTCTTGTCACTTCACTGGGACTTGGCAATATTGCAAACTTTGTTTAAATATTTTCATTACGTGGCTGACTAAACCTATTAAGCAATTGTGACTTCTGGAATAGTTACCATCACCATCTTCTGCTTGGCTCCCTGCCTAATTTCTTCAAGGGAACCTAAGATTGAATGTGGTGGTTTAGCAAGAAGTGTCCACTCTGATGCATGTGCCTACAATACTAGATCCAGAATGAATAGTCATGTAAACGAGTAATCTCTTCCCGATGAGGTCTTGACAACTCTCTGGAATGAAATTAGAGTCAAACTTCTTAAGAACAACTTATTAAAGACTTCTCTTGATAGCTTTCATATCAAAGCTGGTTGTCTGAAGGATATATTAATACTAAATAATCTTTTGTTTTACCTATCAAAAGTATTATCTGGAAAAACTAAACAACCTCTTGAATCATTCATCAGTGATTCTCTGGTGATAACATAAAAGAACTATCATGATGCCCATTTTGTGGACAGGAAACTGAGGAAAGGATGAGGTAGATAACTTGCCAATGGTCAAAGAGCAAGACAGTGGCAGAGATACTTGCTACAGTGAATTGTAATAGTGTTGTTTATTTCTCTGTATACTTGAGTAGACACCCCCCATTATCTTTTTTTCATTATATGGAAATGGTTGGGTGCTGGGCATATAATAGTGACTCAACTAAAATGTATTACTTGGTTCTTTCCTCTTCCTCTGAACCTCATTTTTATAAAGAAGTTACTTATTGTTTCTGTTTTGTTTCCTTAATGATGAAATCACACTTAGTGACAGCTGGTGCTTTGTTCTCTGTGGAATGGAGTCATTAAGAAATCAGATCACTAAGTGATGGTCCATTTACTTGGACCTCATCTATAGATGGTCCTGGCTACCAGGTTCTGTTTTACAGCTGGATCCAAAGTCTGTTCTACTCAAATCACATGGGGACATGCAGAACTATCTATATTTCAGTTCAGTGCTTTAGACTGTAGAGCCAGTCCGTAGGTGAAGGGGCTGAGGGTTAGTAGGTGGAAAGTTGGGGCATAAAGGGAGAGTGGTTACATCACTGGTCTGGTGTTGTGTAGACCAGAGACTGAGTGATCGGTCATCAGGACTGTTCCCATAGATTGGTCAGGCTGGCCCCATGTAGATCTAGCCTTGGAGTCTGCTCAGTTAATATTACATCTGGGACTCTTGAGCAACCAAATTTAGCAAACCAAATTACTTTCTCTAGCAGATACTTACTTGCATTACCACGGTGATGGGGAGCAGGGGCAGTGATCTCAAAACTCAGGATCTACAAGGGAAAAAGAACTTCATAGGAGTAAATGTTTTTGTTTTCTTGTTCTGTAAAGCATTGTGGTGATTTCTTCTATATATGATTAGTGGGTAAACTCCTATTCAAAGAAAAGTCCATGAGAACAGTCTGCTCTGAAAGGGGGTTTGAAATATTACAAAAGAAGTTCACTTACATTTGTAAAGGAATTCCAATAACAAGTTGTTTTATATGTATCATCAGCAAAACAGGCCATTTGAAGCTCTCTATTCTAGATCAAAGTTTTCAAAATATATTGACATGGTTGAAAAAAAAATCAGGGCAAGCAATAATGTTTGATTTCCATCACTCACAAGATAAATTGTTCATTCTGTCTTGTCACAAATAATGATAATACATTTTAAAGCCATCAATCAAATAGTAAACAGTGTAACATCTTAATTTGAGCTAAATATGTTTTAAACATCTACATTATTTATGAGCTTGCTACTTGCTGGAAAATTGATCTGATTGGGGAAAATCCAGAAAGTTCCATTTTCTTGTTATTTACATTCTATTGCAACCAGCAGTTGGTTATAGGGTTCCAAATGGTACCACCAGAGAACATAAATATGCTTTAGGGACTAGGAAAATGAATGAAAAATTTGGGGGGAGTACTAGATTAGACAAGTTATATTCATATCAAATGTTTTATTACTTCTGCTGAAATCCCAGGAGCTGAGAGTCTATGGAAACTACCAGTTGTAGTGAAATCTCTTTAAGAGAAAACATGCCTTCTAGTTCTGGCTCCTACCCAACAAAGTTTGGGCTGACTTCAACCAAGCCATTAACTTGGGTGGGTAGCTTTTCTGTATTTTTAGTATGGATTCTGGGTGAATAATTGTATATTTCTTTCCCCGATCTAAACAGCTGACTCCATATAGTATTTCAAATTCACACTTGAAGGAAAACGGTAGAGCAAAGGCTGTGACAATAATAGACCTTGATTTTATCCATCTCTCAGGAAGAGTGCAAGCACGTGAGGGAGCTGTCTTGTGTGCATATTTAAAGGTGAAAGGTAGTAGCCAAGAGTCTGAGTGTTCAAGGACGTCACTCCTCTCTTGCTTGGATGAGTTGCATACTTTGAGATATTTTGCACAACATCCTTACTTGCTATTAATCAAAACTGTATGTATATGTGTATATTCATATGTGGATGATATATTACACACACATACACACATCGAGGTATTTGTACTGCCAATCTGAGCTTTTGAGTTGATAAAATTTAGCTCAAAGCAAAGAGCACTGTAGTTTTATTTAACTGGCCCAGTATTCCTTTAACAAACATGCAATTTCTGCAAGAACATCAAAAAATATTTTAAAAGGAAAATTTGATGAGTCTCTTTACCACTTTTTTTTTTAAGGTTTATTTATTTATGCATACAAGCTGGGGTACAGGCCAGAGGTGTGGGGCAGCGAGAGGGTTCACCAGAGACAGAGTGGGGAGCAGAAGAGGCAGATCGACGGAAACACACTGCTGAGGGGAGCAGCGGGCTGAGGGGAGCAGCGGGCTGAGGGGAGCAGTGGGCAAGGCAGGGGAGGTCTGCCACACCATGTGGGAATCTCCCCAGCCCAGTGTTGAACTCGAGTCATCGCTGCCGACAGCTCCACGGCAGCGCTTAACCCCTGCGCCACCAGGGAGGCCCTGTCTTTATCACTTTTGAAAATTCCTTAGGACTTTGCAGTGACTAGTGTGCAATATAATGAGACTAAAGCCACCGTCCCTCTCTTTCCCTGTGTCATGCGCATTGGGCCTCTGTTCCCAGGAAACAAGGCTCTATGGAGTGGCAGGTCTGGGCACCATGGAGAGCTGTTAAATATTATGCTTTCATGGGTGAGACATTCTTCCCTTTTCTCCATCTCTCTTTTTAAAATTTCTTCTACAAGTAGCTCAGGTTGGAGATAAATTATTCACCAATCCTAAGTCTCATTCACAAATCAGCAGGGAATCCAAGTCACTGAACAGTGGTTATGTGCCTGTACTAGCTGCACCTCAGATGTGCTCCATGTGTGAATCCAAAGTGATGTCCCCTTAAGGAGTTTGCCATCAGGAGCAGAATGCACACAAAAGGCTGAGTGATTTTACCTCATTAATAGTGTCCTCATTTAGGCTCCTCTCTCCAAAGTGTGACCTGGAAACTGCAGCTTTGGCATCATGTGGGAGCTCACTAGAAATGCAGAATGGCAGGTCTTGCTCTTGACCCCCAGTGATGGGTCTGACATTAGGGGCCAGATACGGTGATTTAAAACACTTGTTCTGGTCCCTGTTGCATATTGAAAAAATGGAGGAACTGAAAAAAAAAAGTATAGTGCCTGGTTGTCACCTGTAGATATTTCATATTCTTTGTCTTGTATAGTCTGAACATCATGATTTTCAAAGCCCCAATATGATTCTAATATGCAGCCAAATTTCAGAACCACTGAATTAGACTGTATAGCAATGCATAAGGGAGAATCCACATTGAATTTCCCAGCTTTCACTGTCCACACCCCTTGCATCACCAGGCCCTTGTTTTGGTGGCCCATGTTACACTATTTTGTAATGACAACCCTCATCTTCCCCCTCCTACCACAACTCTTAACTTATTCCATCTGCTCTTTAAGAAAAATTCTCCCCCAATTCTTTTTCCCAGACCATGGTTCTTCTTCCTCTGAATCTCATAACACTTTTTCTTTAGTTTTCTTGCTGAATTTATTATTTTTCACCTTAGTAGTCCAGTAATTTATATGTATTGCTTATTCCTCCTCCTAAGCTGTGAACTCCTAGAGGACAGAAATCACACCTGATTCATCTTTATAGTCACTTAGCAGCCAGAAAGCCTGTCAAATGTTGGCATAGAATGGAGAGGGAGTACAGAGGGCAGAAAAAGCACACTCCAGATATGCTTTCTCTCTTCCAATTAGTCAGGAAATATGGACACACAAAGAATTCATGGGTGGAACTTAGGACCTGGGTGAAAGAAGGGAGAGAATGCTGTAAAACAGGTCAGAGGGTGAATATTGGTGGTGCAAGTTGAAAGAGGAAGGGAGCTAAAAGTGCAGTGATTCTATCCAGTGAACACCAAGTCTGTTTTTCTGCAAGTAGGAAGTGCCCTGGATGCCCAGGAAGTAGAGATAAGTGAGGAGCATTACTTAGAGCATTTTAGGGTCCACACATCCTAAGATGCTGGTGCAGACTGACAAGTACTTCAAGGGAGTTTGTAATTTAGTAAGTGCACTGAATTCTGTGCTGCTTTTGTTGCTCCTCTCAGTCTCCTCAGAACTGATCCCCTCTCACCCATTGCTGAGCCAGCATGCACCTAGAGAGCACGTAGAAGCAGACACATGGTCAGGGTGTGAGGTCAAGTTCTCCCCTGTGTGGTTCACCTTTCAGTAGCTCTCTTACTTCATGTCGCCATTGTGACTTTTACCCTCCCCATATTCATCTGTGGGTTTATCCCATATTCCCTTCAAGGACATTGAAGCACTGTACAGAGTGAGGATTGAGCCTGGCAGGCATATGCACAGGAGTATGAATTGGTATGAGGGTGCAGGGTTGAGTGAAGCCTCCAGGGTGTCCCAGGAAGGTGACAAGCTAGCAGGTGGGTGGCAGTAGAGCATGTGGAAAGTGCACTGACTTAACTTTATTCCAAGGATCCCAGAATTCAAAACCTTGGAGTCCAGCTTTGATCAGAAAACTCTGTGTTCCTTGCACCCTTTTCTCTGCAGTCTTTCCATTCTTAGGAAAGGAAAAAAAACAACAAAAAACACCTGGTGGTCACTTCTAGCCCCACAGGATGTCAGATGAGGAACAGGCTTATTGGGAAAATCATGGTAGTTTCCATGCTTTCCATACTCTGTTACAACCAAATTGAATACCTAAAAAGAATGTCTTCTGATCTCCCACTAACCCTTGAAAACCTTGTCACATTATGATACCCTATCAAAGACATTCAAGTAGGAACAAAGAACACATTTGATTGACTTTTTAATTTAAAAACCAAGACAAAATATCTTAAATTTTCTACCTAATGTCCAATAGAAAGAAGTAAAAAGCAACACATGTAAACATCCCATTTCTAACACTTTTGGTTTTTCTTGTTTGCAAAATTAAAATCATGATGACTCTCCAGTTTGGGTGTGTGTCTGTAATATGCATCTGTGTGTGTGTGTGTGTGTGTGTGTGTGTGGTGTATGTGTGTATGTCTGTGGTGTGTGTGTGTGAAGATTAGAAAATATATAAAATACACAAATGTGGAGTCTAGTCAAAACAGTTTCTCAGCGTAAGTTGAAATGTTTATTCCCTGCCCTTTTCCCTAACATATTTTTAGTCTTACCATGGTCTTCTTAAAACCTCAGGGCCAGACAGCTCCTTACCCAATGACAGGTAGGTGCTTTGAGAAGAAGCAATCACTGGCAGCTAAGAAGAGAGCAGAGTAGGGAGAATGTGGGGATGTAGGTGTCTCGGTGATGGCCTTTGCAAACAAAATTTGTTAGTAGCCAAATGTCCTGGCATGCAATTTCCCAATCTTGACACACATACACTTCCACTTCTGACAATGAACTCTCCTCTCATTGCTCCCCTTCTTTTACCCCCACCGCATTCCATAACCAGTCTCCTCTTTCAAGTTAGGTACAGAAAAATGGATACAACCTTCCTTTCCCCCTAAATCCTGTCTCCCTCTACCCCTTTCAAAGGCAGGAGCATCAAGGGCAGGCAGTCCACAGTCTTCACTGCTCCTTGTACAAGGCGCCTGCCATAGGAGCTGGCCGGGGCTCACCTCTCACCACAGCCAAGCTGAGTGGGGGCTTCACCTGTGTCACCTGCCCCTTTAGAATGCCCACAAGTTGCCCAATTGATGTTTTCATCTTCTTCTTCTCCCCAACCTTCAATGAAAGAGAACAAAGTCCGGAGACCACAGGAAAAGGATTGACCAGCAGAGTCCTCTCCAGCACAGGAGATCTGAGCACTTGTTTGAGCTCCAACAGGCCAACGAGCTTCGTGGGCTCATTGGGGCAAAGTAGTCCATAGACACTCCAACCGTCACGGCGCCTACTATAAGCGTACACCACATGGCAAGTTAGTTATACTTCACTACAGCTGCTTAAAAAAAAGAATTTATGAGGTCTCTAGTAGGGTACTTCCCTTGACTTCTTGCCCCAGAAAAAAAGAAAATGTGAGATTGAAATTATCTGTTAAAGGTGAAGACACTCATCCAAAGAAAAGCATTTAGGTATGGAAATAAAAAATGTAGGCCCAGACTGGCACCTTCATATTGCTCGAGAGCCTGGTGATGCTGGGTTTTCCCATTTTAGAATGAGCGCCATGTGGCAGCTGCCCCACTTTCACGGGAAGGATTAGCTCTCCTGACAGCTCACAGGACAGGTCCACACAGCTGTGTCTCCAGACTGACAACTCCCCTTGCTTCTCCCTAGGCATTCAAAAAGCTTCCTTTTTTGGAGGCTCTATTCCTGACTTGATCAAGGCTATTTTTTTTTTAAAAGAGGAAAATACTGTCTTTTAAAAAAATACTTTGAGAGATTAAGATGTCACACTAAAAAATCTTCTAAGCAATTGAACCTCCTGGAACGTTTCGTTTTGAAACATTTTCACAGCATGCCTTTAGGAGTGCAGCTGTAATAGCATGAGACAAACTCATGACATCAAAATTCAATATGCACGTCATAAAAACTCAATGAAGTGAGTGTGTGGAGCATGATGTTGGGTATTTCCCAGATTGCCTTTTACCTGATGCTTTTTATTAGCATAAGTGATGTGACTGCCATCACATGACGCTGCTCTTTGAGGGCAGGTCACTTTCAACATGGTATCCAGAATACTACTTGTGCAGACCAGTGTTGTAAACAAGGTAGCTTTTTAGGGGGCAGTTCTGCGGCTGTCCATCCTGAGAGCCCTGCCACTAACCCCCTTCTCTGGGGGATACGCCACCTGGGCCAGTTATCCTCAAGGCACCGCACATACTGGACCTTACCACATTCCCTTCCCCGTCACACCACACCTTTTTTTATGTCCTGTACCATCTGAAATGCTTTTCTGAAGTGCTGGTAGATTATTCCACTCTGTGAAAAGATGGTGATCACTGTGGGTTCCTATTTCAGCCTCCGTGTTAATATAGCTATGGCTAGTTTTTGCTAGTAATAATGTAGCAATGATAAAAATAATTGCCATTTATATAAGAGTGTTTGGCATGCCCTATAGATGTACACTATATTGGCTTGTTATAATTTCCATTATACCAGGACCATTTTTACTATTTAATAGTAATGACCATATTATTATTACTACCAATTCAGCTCACACTAAACTGAATTCTTCTTTTTTTAATATTATCTCGAAGATAGTATCAAAAGAAGCTATTAGAATTGTAATTATTTTAAGTGTAGAAGTTAATTTGGAGCAAATAAGTTGTTCACTTTTAAAAAAAAATGGCAAACTGTGTAGGTGGTGTGTGTATGTGTGTGTGTGTACATGTGCATGTGTGCATGCACATGCTTCTCATAAAAAGCAATTTAAAAAACTTTATAGAATTTGTGGTTAGTTGTAGGAGATTTGGCTTTTGACTGCCTGAGTCCAAATCCGGTTCTGTCATAAGCTAACTTCTGTAGCCCTAGGAATGTTTCTAACCCCTTTGACTTCCAATGTCCTCATTTATGAAAAGGGGTAACTATGGTAACTAACACAGAATTATAA
Organism: Scalopus aquaticus; assembly: GCA_004024925.1. Lineage (NCBI taxonomy): Eukaryota > Metazoa > Chordata > Mammalia > Eulipotyphla > Talpidae > Scalopus > Scalopus aquaticus. The sequence continues at coordinate 64,133 of PVIJ01007624.1, forward strand.
GAATTAAAAATGTAATGCTTTTAAAATAAATTGTCAAATTGACTTCTATAAGGACTTTTATTTCATTTTTATCAATAGTGTGTGAAGATTACAGTTTTCATATAAACTTGCCAAGTCTGGGTAGTATACGTTTCACTTTTTATCTTGCCCAATTTAATAGCGTCTATGAAATATGGCAGAAATCATCTTAATTCTAAGCCTCAGATTCATAACAGGTAAAATTAAAGAATGAGTATAGATTTCAGAAATATAGGCCCTGTTCATAAAGTGTATAGTGATTTCAGAGCCCATTGATGCTCACTGTTTGAAAGGTAGTTCGAATGAGAAAGGTGAGTGGTGAAGCTGAGTTAACCTCAGAGGACCAGGAGGATCACCATGGGAGACCATGTCCGTGATCATGTGATGGTCAGAACATTGCAATTTTTAGATCTACAGATTCCAATTCAGACAATGAAGGCAGTAACAGCTATAATTTGACTTTGTTTATTTTTTTATTGCTATTTATCTTGCTCAAGTGCAGACTCTGTGAGGGAAGGAATTTTGTTGTGGTCACTGATATATCCCAGCACATGTAGCTTGGGGCCAAAACATAGCAGAGGCACAATAATAAACATCTACTGAGTGAACAGATAAGCTAAGTGAAGCTACCTTGTCTAAGTCAACCCTGGTAACTGGTGGAATGGCCTCCTGGGGATGAGTGGGTGAGCTACCTTGAGCGAGGCCTCTTGCATCAGCAATTGAAATTGTGTCCTTCAGCCTGGCTAAGATTTAGTCTCCCTGCCGGAACCCACACTCCTCACAGCAGTAGTCAATCTCTCTGCTCAAATCTATCATGGGTTGGGTTAATAGTTCAACTCAGAAGATAGTGTTATTTCCAGGTTCTTAGGGATATTCCTTTGCTGCTCTCTGCACTACCTAGAGCTCCCCTCTTATGGGGTGCTTGCAAGTATATTATGTAAAATGGAATATACTATAGATTTGTTCACCTAGACAATGTGACGTGGCAGTTAAAAACTGGGCTCTGGAGCCATAACCCCTTAGCTCAGGTCTGTATTTCACAACCTAATAATCTGGAGCATATAACTCAATTGCCCGGAGTTCAGTTTTCTCATCTGTAAAATGAAAATATTAGTACTTACCTTATTGGATCAATGTATGGCGTGAATTCAAACATGAATAAGAAAGACTATTAAGTAGGACCTACTATGATAACTGTTATTAGCAGTAATAGTAACCTATTTGGGATTATTATGTTCCCCAAACTGAATGTATAGTACCTCAGTGACTTATTAAAACAACCTGTGTGGGGGCCTCCCTGATAGCTGAGGGGTTAAGTCTCAGCACTGTCACTGCTCTGACCTGAGTTCAATCCCCGGCCAGGGAGCTAACCCGCATATAGCACAACAGACCTCTCTTGTCTTACCTGCTGCTCCCCTTAGCAGTGCATTTCAGTAAATCCACCTCTTCTGCTCCCCACTCTGTCTCTGATGAATCCTCTCACCCTAGGCATCTCTGGCATACACTCCAGTTCTTCAATGCAGTCAATCAATCAATCATCTATGTAGGCTGTCTGTTATTGTTAGCCCTACATTGTGAGTTAGGATATTGAGGCTCAGAAAATTTTAGTAATACCTTAATATCATAGAGTTAGTATGTGATGGAAGCTGAATTTAAATGCAGATATGTCTGAAATATTCTGCCATGGAGAAATTTTTCTTAACAGAATTTTAATATCTGCTTTATCATTGACATTGTATTTTCTAATTTCTGATTTCTGGTCTTTTTAGCTATGCTCACAAACTTAGAATATCTTTTCAAAAAATCAAATGAATGTGAATATTGAAATATTCATCTTCTAATCTATGGGTTTGTAATTTCCTAGGACTAACAGTCACAGTGATTTTTACTTGGTCCAGTTTACCAATCTCTATGTTTCCTCTACGAAGATTTTAGCAAATCGAGTCAACTAAATAAGCACCATTTAAAAGCTGTAGGGTGGCAAAGAATGACAAAAAAAAAAAAAAAGACAATTTGCATTCCATGGTGTGGGTTTTATAAACCTTTTATATCTCATGAAAAAAAATAGCTTTCCTTGCAAGGTCAAAATGTACCCATTTCAAAATTCATTTTCAAAAGTCTGATGAAGTTACTCTGACCTGACAGAGCTTCTCTACCCAGGGTGGTTTGACCTGACCGTCAAGCAGTAGAGATTCATCTGCTGTAAATGGACTGGTTGACTAATAGCCCTGTAAGTGGCCAATATCCCTTTCAGTGCAGTGACTTGAGATTTTCAGACTTGAAATTTAAACCGTTTTCAGATACCCCAGCAGACAAAACATCGAAACCTGATGTCACCCCAGCCCCTGTATTTGTGGGCATGATTTGCCAGGCCAAATGTGACAAACTATTTTTTCTAACCTTGAGATTTATCTTGTTTTATTTGAAACCTGCTTTTAAATGTTTTGTTATGTTTTGCCAGGTGAAAGTGGTGGTATTTGGTATATGTGTCTTTCATAGTGATAGAGACGGTACCCTGAGAACAAGCATGACCTTGAATTGGTGGAATGAATTGGTGGTAATTTGTTCATGAATCTTATTCAGGAAGTACAATAGATTGTCAGCTATGGTAACATAAGTTTACACAGCCTTCAATTTTATGTTTGAATATCTTATTTTTCCTCAACAGGTTAATTATGTATGGCTTTGTGAAGGCTATGGTATATGCTGGCCAGTTGAAAAATGGAGACTTTCATTTCACAGACTGTTTATTTTTTGGTTCACTGATGTCTGCTACAGATCCAGGTAATTGCACAAATGATGTTTTCTTCTTTCTAAGAATTGCACGTTTAAATGAAATATTTTCTAAAGACATCACTTGAGTTTACATAATACTAATTGCTTATTCTCCTCCGCTTGAGTCTGATGTATCTGTTAGTGATTACAAAAATAAGAAAAGAAAAAAAAAACAGATATGGTGAATATTCTAATCACTTGGAAGAGTAGATCTGAAAGCAGTTGCAATAATGGGAACGACTTTTTAAACATCATTATAGTTTATTTCTTTGGAATATATCACCATTTTAAACTATTGTACTAAATTTTTCTCTGTTCAACTTGTCTTCTTTCAAACTTTACCTGTTGAATCAATGGTAAAATATATTTTTCAAAATATTTTACTATAGACCCTTTCATGCATATTAAAAGTAGAATGCTACAAGAATTGTGATAATCCCTTCAACAGTTATCAAATATAGCCAACATTCCTGTCCATCCTCCTCATACTCTTTCTCACCATGACCACAGTATATTAAAGCAAGTTCCAGACATCATATCATTTTGTAAATATTTTGAAAAATGACCTGCCATTATTAAAACTTAGACGTATCAATAAGCACTCTTTAAAAATAGCAAAGTCTCTGTTCAAATACCTCTGGTTCTCTTATTTTCATTATCATGACAATAGTCTTGTTTTTGATTGATCCTTCATGGTCACAGTGACCTTTCTGATGTTGTTCTGTGAAATCATTTATGTTCAAGAAGACCAAGGCCCTGTTGACAGTACCAGATCAGCTCCTGGGAGAGAGGAGCTGACTGTCTTTCTCAGACTGGAACTCTAACCAGTAGTATGGGCCAGTAGTATGGGTGGTGGTGACTTGTTTTTTTGTTTTTTTGTTTTTTTTTTAAAGATTTATTTTTTATTTATACATACAAGCTGGGGTACAGGCCAGAGATGTGGGGCGGCGAGAGGGTTCACCAGAGACAGAGCAGGTAGCAGAACAGGCAGATCAGAAATACACTGCTGAGGGGAGCAGTGGGCGAGGCAGGAGAGGTCTGCTGCGCCATGTGGGATTCTCCCCGGCCGGGCGTCGAACTCGCGTCGCCGCTGCCGACAGCTCCACAGCGCAGCACTTAACCGCTGCACCACCGGGGAGGCCCGGTGGTGACTTGTTTTACATGCAGAATCTCAGATTCAATCTCAGGCCTACTGAATCAGATTCTAGAATTTAACAATATCATGAAGATCCTTCCACGCATTAAAGTTTGAGAAGCTCTACATTTTAGAGTTCTCCAGTTTGCCTAGTAGCTTTTGAACCCATTGATGACTATTGCTCAGCCCAGTACTTACTAGGGCTTTCAAACTAGTAGTAAAAAATCTAACCCATTTACTAGCTGATGCTTCTAATTGATCTAGAAGTAGCTTGCTAGATCAACTCTTTGAGTATGCCATTGCATATTTAACAAAAAGTCAGGATGAAAATTGTTTCTTTCCATTCATTAATTACTTTGCAATTATTAAATCAATGCATTTCCTGCTGTTCTCCACATAGGATCAAAGAGATAGGTCTTTATATTAAAAAAAATTACCAATACATGGATTTAAACATAGTTGATATGTTTCAATCTACTGCTATCATTCTTCTTATTGATGTTCAAAAAATTCCATCTTTGATAATAGGGAGACTCTTCAAGTTTCTTCTCACACTTCTGTCATGACCCCAATGGTCTTACATGGGGTTTCTTATTTGGAAGAGGGTAAAATGTTTCAACCTTAACTTCTCTGTTTCCTACACCCTGACTTTAAATCTGCCATTTCCTCGAGAGTATAAGTTCTTGCTAAGAGGTAAATACATTTAAAGACATAAATCTGGACACTAGGGGTTTTCATTGCTATTGGATTGGTCATTGTTTCTAAATATTTTTATTTGTTTTGAAGGAAAGATAATATCACAAATTCATGTTAATAGTTTCAATAGTTTAAATTTAACATTAGAAGAATTTTAGTTGTCTTGGAATTTTATAAGCACTTCAATTTTTCCTCTGCCTACTTTTCTTCTTATCAATTACTTCAATATAATTTTTATTTGCTTAAAATATTTTTTCAAAATTTCATAGTATTAAATGAAAATATGGCTATTGAAAATTAAAATTACTTAAGATTTTTATTGTGGTTCTTTTTAACCTTTGGATATAGCCAGCAAGGGATGAAGTGTTAAAAAGTGTGCTGTTTTAAAAGCTCTTGAAATAATTACTGTGTGGTTAAGCCACAGTGAATCCATAATAATGGTCATTTGTTTCACTTGCCTTTTATTTTTGTTTTTATATAGATTAAATAGCTACATAATTCTAAAATGAAAACCAGACAACTAAACAGGAGAAATCCAGCTTCCATCCTTGTCCTCTCTACCCTGATTTTTCCAACTATTTTGGTTGGTTTTTAGTTTTCCCTTTGATTTTAAATCCAAGAAATAAACAGACATGCATACCTATTTCTCTAGACTATTATTAACCTGGTTCTTCCCCCTATTCTTCTTTAACTGTATTTGGAGTGTACACCACTGTAATTTTTAAAGATTTTTCTCATTTTATTTTTGTTTTTTAATTTAGGTATCACTGGTATACAACACTTTACATGATTTAGATATATAGAATCACACCCCTTCACACGTGTGTTACCACATCCCACCCACCACCAAGTCACCCATAGGCTCCACCATGGGCTCATTCTTTTTTATATCAGCAGAGTGCTCTATGGTTCATTCAACCAGTTGTCTACTGATGGAAATTTGAAGTCTTTTTTGTCTTCTAGAATTATGAATTATGTAATGAAGACCTTGAAATTAATTTCTTTTCACATTTCCCCAGTATTTCTTTGACATGGATTTCTAGAAACAGGTTTAAAAAGATAGAAGTAAATGCACTGGTCATTTTCCTAGATGCCAAATTCCTCTTCATTAACTTTGTACCATTTTGCTTCACCCCAACAATGTATGATAGTACATTATGACAGTACATGTTCTTCACAGTCTTGTCAGTACAGAGTTCTGTCACAGTTTTGGGTTAATTCATATGATAGGTGAGGATTTATATCTCTCTGTGGTGACTTAGTACTTCTCTTTGAGTATGGCTGAACATCTGTTCACATGTTTAGGAGCCATAACAATTTTTTTTCTGAAAACTTGCGGCTTACAGAGACTGCTTTCCAATAGGATGGTTGGTCTTTTACTTCTGAAGTTTTAGAATCCCTTAAAACATTAGGGAAATTAACCCTCTATCTGTAACAAAGTTACAATGTTTCCCCCAGTTGTTTCTATGGTTTATTTTGCCTATGCTATTAAGAGAGGAGATTTTCCAAATTGATGGTGTTCATATGTTTCCTGGAAATGGATGAAATGAAAGTAGATTTCAGATTTGGAATCCATGATGTACATTAGAGGACTAGTGTTCCAGAATGGTATAATGGATAGACCATCTATCTCCAGAGTAGCGGTTGACCTTCCACTAAGTCAAGATTTTGTGCTATGCCCTCAGAGTCCTCAGGAAAAGGCAGAGGTCCCTTGGAAGTCGTGAGAAGCCTGGGCTCAGTTTGAATTCTTCTTTTCTACCATATATGAGGGTTTTGCTTTTCATATTTGGGTCCCATTCAGGTCCCCTTGGCACAAATCTGCATGTGGAAAACATTGCACTCATTGTTTGCTGGTTCTAATGCTAAAGGTTGAGTTTGTTGCATCTACTGAGTAAATTCAGCCTGCTCTAAGAACAAATGTGCTGTGTTCAAGTTTTGTTTCTTGTGACTGGGAATATCCCTGAGGTTATGTTTAAAAAACAGGAAAACTGATGAAATAGAAAAGACATTTCATCCTAGAATAAATGGTTAGTTACCTGTATTATGTCAAACAACTGAGCTGACTGAATTTATTAAAGTACAGAATTGACTCCCAACCAGAAAATGAGTTCTGGGAACCACGTCTGCTTTGCACGTCTGATACAGACCAACAATGCAACTGGGCATCACTTAGCCTCTCTAGGCTTTTTGGGTTCCTGAAAGTGGAAGGTATTTGATCTCACCTCTTCAAACATCTTCGTTTTACAGATGAAGAAACTGCCTTTTCATCTGTAAAATAGAAAGATTCAAGTAGACCCTTTTCTAGATTTGGCATTCTGTGATTCTTATTTCTGTAAAATTGTCTTTTGTTTTAAAGAGTTGAAAATCAATCCAGCCTCCTCCCCCTCCAGACATTTCTGGGATGCTAACCCTACTCGGCAAATGTTAGATGATCTCATATAGCAGATCCTCTCGTGAACAGGAATACTTAAGCTCCTTTCTTTTACTGGGAGCTAATTGTTATATTAAAACACTCTGAACCTACACTTTGCTAAATTGGTGCAATTTAAAATCTTCAATAACCTTAAAACACCTAGTTAACCATACCCAACAATTATTCATTTATTGCTTAAATTATTGTGACTCCCTAATTTATGAAAGAGAACCTGTGCTCTCTAGGTCGGATTTTTCCTGGCCTTCTTTAAATTAATTCTTTCCTACTAAGCCTTTGATAAATCATAGCTAGATATTATTATCTACTCAGATTTTTCCATTATAAATACACATTTACACTTAAATTTAATTCTTTCTGTATGTTTCAGACTCTCCTCAGCCAATTTTCAGTTTTCTCCCAGTTAGAATGTTTTGACTATTATTTGATTGATTTAATTTCCTCGTTTCATCACTGAGGATGATCATATTGATGATATGAAGGTCAGACTTACCACTTGACAGAGATATTTTAACCAAAGACAGAGCCTTGAGTAGTAAATGGCAGAGTAGGGGAGGAGAGAATTACTTAGAGGGCTTGACCAATGAGCAGCTCCTCTTCAGATTTGTTTAGACAAGGGAAAGTAGGAAGACGAGGGAGTGGAGTGAAAAGTTAAACAAAAGAGCAAGAGAATAAAAGACCCAACAACAAAGAGATGTTTTAGTTAATAACCTTCATTTTACAAATGACTGGCTTCATCACAGAGCCCTCTGACCTCACGGTGCCATCCTCTCTCTTTCATCATTAACTTGGGTTCAGTTTGGTACAGTTAAATTATTCAGTAGGATGGTTTTACTAATGTCTCAAATGTCCCTTTCTCTAGGGTGGTTGAGATTAAAGAAAAGTCTTGGGAAGTGACAAAATATAAACACTTGCCAGCGTACCATGTGCTTTCCTTGATATACCAGTCGTCTAGTTGCCCCAGGACATTTGCATTTGCTTTTGTTCCTTCCTTGACTTCTTCAGGTCTCTGCTAAGATGCCAAGGAAGTGACTTTCCTTGGTCAGCCTAAAAGTATCATACATCACCTCCCTCACAGTCACATTCAAACCACACTATTTCCCATCTCCTTCCTTGTCTTGCGTTCCTCTCCAGCATTAATCATTATTGATTTACTGTTTATCTATTCCCTATTTCCCTGTCTCCTACAAAGGGGAGCATTTCTTTCTGTTTGTTTTTGTTCTTCTCCATCTTTTCACTCATATCTCTATCACCTACGATGGAAGATATTCAGAAAGCACATGTTAAATTAATGAATTAATATGTTTTTGAAAAAAGCTGCTAGAGCAAGCAAAATGTGTAACATGCAAAGGAATCTCTTCTCAAATGTGAAATCCTCAGCTGAGGATCCCAGACCACCCTTGAAGATAAAGATTCTCAAGACCTTTGAAGGTAAAACTCTCAGCACATAGCTGAGTGGCAATATTAATTTCTGCTCTCCAAAAAAGGTATATTCAACTAAGTGAAACAAACAAACAAAACACGTGCCTTTCTTCTATCAAGCCAAGATGGCAACACTTTCTCCCCCTTTTTCATCTGGTGGTCAGTGAATTAACACTCTGCAGAGAGTACCAAGCCATGAACTGTAGACTTCAGAAGCAGTTATTATAATAGGTTGGAAAGTGTCCAAAATAGAAGCTTCCTTTAGGAAAAGGAAGAACTCAGCATATTATATTAAGGATTAATTATCCCAAAGATGCCCAAGACTCATCCTGGTATTTATAAGACTGATATTTCCTTCAAGGTCTCCAGGAAGCCGCTCATTCAATCACATGTGGTCTGTGCATTTTCTCACTTCATCAATTTCCATTTCCTATTTAGATTAAAATGTCTTCATTTTATATGATGCAGCTGCATTTAGACTCAAATACAGCTGCACTACTTTGATCTCTACAAGTATTAGTCCGATATTTGAAACTAGAAAATAATTCCTACCTCATAGACTTGTCCTATTTTCTCCAAAGAAAATTAATCCAATGTGTCCTGACTTAGTTACTTCAGATCGGGCATACTGAGAGTTGCTCTGTCCAATTTGGTGGCTTCAAGCCAAATATGGCCACTTGAAATTAATAGAACATAAGCATAAAATGTTCCTTAGAGTTAAAAGACTTAATATAAAAATGTAAAATATCTCATTAACAAATTTTATAGTGATTACATTTTGAAAAAATATTCACGTAATATTGAGTTAAATAAAATACTATTAAAATCAACCCCATCTATTTCTTTTTACTTTTTTAATATGGTTATTAGAAAATTTAAAATTGCATGTGTAACTTATCTTGTATTTTTATTGGACAACATTACTATTAAACAATATATAGTGGAAGTGTTGTAAACTAAATGATATAATCCTTTTTCTGGCTTTTTTTTTTACATACTGTTGATGTGTCACATATGAACATGTAAGTTTTACCTGTGATGATTTCTCACACACACACACACACACACACACACACACACACACACACAGTGAAATTATCAGCACAAGAAGGTTAGTGAACACCTTTCCCCACACACATGGTCACTTTTGTGTGTGTAGTAATAATATTTAAGATCTATTCTTTGACAACCTTCAAGTAGGTAACAGCATTATTAGTTAAGTTCACTATGCTGGGCCTTAGACCCTTCCAGGACTTTGTCATCGAGAAGTTGGAAGTTGGTTTACTTTGGGGGACACCTCCCTACTTCCCCCACCCCAGCCCTTGACAACCAACATTCTACTCTCTATTTCTATGAGTTAAACTTTTAAGATTCTACACAAAAAAATATGATCTTTAATAGCAATAGCCCAATGATTTAAAATTGCATAATTAAGCAGAGATACAATGCACTGCATAGGTAAGGGCATTTTGTGAAATACAGGCAAATAAGCCTGGTGAGAATGAAATAATATATATAAAATTTTCTTTCTAAAATCTTTTTTCCAGGCTTATTTTTCTGCTTCAACACATAATTCATAAACTAGATAACATTCATGATTTAGAGGTGAAGCAAAGAGAAATCAGAACAAGTATCTATCTGATTTAAATATCATGTATGTGCCATTCAAAGTTATAAATACTTCAACCTTTGACTTGAGAGAAACAGATTAAATAAGCTCCTGTCCAAATGTCTCAATTGTGTTCTGGTCCTTAGTAGAACATAAATAACAAGAGCTTAAACCCTGACAATCTCAGAGTATTTTTTTAATACCCATTACTGTTTTGTTTTATATAGCATGTCAGAAATCTCAGAAACTTGACGTTTATATTAGGTTAGCTCTGTTTCAAAGTATGTTGATGTTTTTCATGTCCCTAAATTGTGTAGACTCAAGATGGAAATAAATATTTATCTAAAAAGGACTTTCTCTACAGACAGTTACAAAAATGTGGTTTATAATTCTTTTCACTCAGTTTAGAGTTTAAAAACCTAGTCGATATAAATAATTGGTTCATTTCTGCAACAAGTCAAAATACACATAATCATTAATAGGATTTCTTTGTTATGAACAACACTGGTCAACAGTGAGATTGTTACTGACTTAAAAAGGCCATAATCTGTAGTATCTTGGTGTGCTGAAAATGAATATAATCCCGAAATTTTTTTATTAGCTCTAGTTTTGAAGATATTTCATGTAATTCATTTTGTATGTTTCAACCTGTAAATTTATCCAGTAGGACTGCTATAACATCCTAAATCAGCCTAGAATGATGTAATATTGCATTACATTGCATAATACCATCATGCACACATCATCCAGAGTTGATTGCATCATTTTATGATGCAATGCAATACTACTGCCAGGCAGCTGCTGAACTAAGCTGATGTCAGCAGTGTACTATATAAAGCCCTTACGGAAAGGTGGAGCACTGAAAATATTTCAGACTTTGTGCAAGACAGTTTAAGCTACTGTTCCGTAGAACTGTTATTATTTTGTCCATTTAGGCACAATACAGAACAGTAATGCCTCGAAAGTGCATTAATAGCATGGACAATTTCTGCTTATTTGTGGGGAAGTGACACTTGCCAACCAGAAGAAAAGTATCACTTCTCAAGTGAAGAAGGCTTATCATCTTTCCTTCAAATTCAGGTTGGTGACCAAGACAAGCCTTGGGCCCCTCAAATATGTTGCGCTACATGTAAACACAGCAACCGTGTAAAAGACTGTTACTTCTGCTTGGTTCCTCCTCTTTCTGGCACAATAATGAAGCCAAAGAAGTCGAGAATAGTCTACCCAAACATTCTGTCTGCATTGAGACCAGTTCCACATGGTGAGGGACTTCCTATTCCAGAACCTCCAGCAGAATATTCTCTTGATTCATCTTGATCAGGACAAGGGTGAGCCGACCTGTTCTTCTCCTGTTCCATCAGCATGCAGTGATCCAGATTTTCACTGTGGTGCATCATCAACCCCACACAGACTAACACAAGAAGAACTAAATGACCTGGTTTGTGCTTTGGACTTATCTAAGAACAAGTCAGAATTGCTAGAATCAAGACTCCAGCAATGCAAACTTCTAGAAGAAGATGTCACAATTACTTTCTATCAAAAGTGCCACCAGCAGTTGGAGCCCTTCTTCAGAAAGGAAAGTACTCTGGTATTCTGTTCCAATTTTGAGAGCCTCATGAATGCCTTAGAAATCATTCATGACCCACAAGAATGGAGACTATTTCTAGACTCTTCAAAACTGAATCTTAAGGCTGTGCTTTTGCACAATGGAAACCGTCTTCCATCAATTCTATTCCTGAACATCTGTACAAGAGACAAGCAAAGAAATCTAAGAAGTAGTCTATGACTTGATTTTTTACAGGTGTTAACCGTAGGCCTATTCCTATTGGCATGCATTTTGTGATTTAAGCATCAATTTATTGCAGGTGACAAAAAAAACTTGAGCCAAAATTAGAATTTGACTGTCATATTCGTGTTGAACACATACAAATTGATAGGAAATGACTAATTTTATTTCAGTAACATGACTTTTGTAAAAATTTGTTGACCAGTGCAATAAGTAATATTTAACGTTTACTTTTAAGAAACCATCTGCAGATGTAGCAAAAGAACAAAGACCCATTGACTTTTCCACAGTGTGTATTAAAATATTTATTTAATAAATGGAACAATCATTGCATATTGGTCAGGAACACTGTATTTGGTGTGAGGTAGATCTGTGTTTAAATCCCCATTGATCTGACTCCCATTCGCCTCCATCTATAAAATGGGAATAATAAAACTTATTTTAAAGGTTCTTAATAGAGATAAAAAGGATATATAGTTTTTTAGTTTTATGTTAGTCTAAGATGAGGCTACTATTTCACCTTCAGGAAGTGAGCCATGCACAGTTTTGCTTACTTCCCTGGTAACAGCAATGAATCCATATACCTGGATAGTAAGAACTGCATTCTAGTAGAATGAATAATTAAGTTCATTTGCGAGTTGCTTGGTAAGAGTTGGGAGTATATCTGTAATGTGATAATTTGCCTTAGGCAAAACAGAAATACAGTTATATATTTATTTCATATCTGGAAGCTAGCAATTTGTGAAAGCTAATCTTTGACATCGTCATTTACCATCATGTATTTTGGTCTGCATATTTATAATTATGCACATCATTCTGATGTACCATGAAGTAATTATCAAACCTGCTCAATTTCCCATAATCAATTAGTATCCTCTAATACCCAATCTACATTCAGATTTCTCTGATTTTTGCTTTTTTCTTTAATCAGAATGCAAACAAGTTTTGCCTCTGATGTTTAATTGTTCTATCTCTGCAATTTCCTTTGTCTAGAGCAGTGTTCGCTCCTCATCTTTTCCCTTTATATTATTATCTTGTTGAGTAAATTAGGTCAGGTCTATAGATGTGCCACATTCTAGATTTATGCTTGTTTATCTGTGGTGTCATTTAATTTGTTTCTGCATACTCTTACTTCTGTAAGTGAAAGTTAGTTCAAAAAATATTGACTCGTTTGAAGTATACATGTTTTTGTAAAAATGCTGCACAGAGGATACTGTATATATAGTTCATGTTACATCACTTCAGAGGTTACCCTCTCTCTGGGTGTCTAATTTAGGGAGGCTAAGTGTGGTTAGTTGCATTCAGGTGGTAATAGCTTGATCCCACCTCATGAATTGAGCCATGAAACTTTCATCTATTGATATACCATGAATAGGTTTAGCTTCATTAATTTTGACAAAATGGTGATTCTTCTCTAATTTTATTTTTTTGTAAATTATTAAAGTGATTCTTGCCACAAAAATATTCTCTATTACATTTTAAACCACTCATCTAAAAGGAATGAACAAATCTCATCTTGATCCTTGTTCAAATAAGTCATTTGTGAACATATTTATAGTTTAAACATATCATTTAAAACTTTAACTACTATGCCATCATTGCATCTAAAATATTGATGTTGGGTGGGGGCCAATAGTGGTCCCTCCGAAGGTGGCTACATCTCATTATACAGAAATTGTGAATGTGCTACTTTTCATTGCAAAAAGAAGGCAACAAAGAAGAAGAAGAGGAGGAGGAGGAAGAGGAGCAGGGGGAGGAAGAAGAACTATGCAGATGTAATTTAGTTAAGGACTTTGTGTTGTGAATAATCTGGATTATCTGGGTGGACCCTATTTTATCGCATGGGTCCTGAAATGCTGCAGAACATTTTCTGCCTGTGATCAGAAGACATAACTATAGATGAAAGGCACAGAAAGATGCAATTTTGCTGGTGTTGAAAATGGAAGGAAGGGGCTATGAATAAGGAAGAAGTCAGGCCTCTAGAAGTTTCAAAAAGTGAGGAAACTGATTCCCCACTAAAGCCTCTAGAAAGAATTGCAGTGCTGTGGGCACCTTGATTCTAACGCTGTAAGCCTCATGGCAGACACATACAGGACTATAGCTAATACACTTGTGCAGTTTTAAGCCACTATGTTTGTAATAAGTTGTTACAACAATAGAAAACTAGTATAATTTTTCAGTGTTATGAAATATATAAATTTATATTTCCCAAACTGTCTGATACATTTATAGTTATATGACCAAAGATCCAGACAATGTCTGTCCATTGCTTTTACATATTATAAGGAGTGACTTAAAATAATAACATTCTAGGGTAATTCTGTAGAAAAAGACTTTAGATTCATTTAATCTAACATTCTTATTTTACAAAAGAGTGAACTAAGGCTGGGAGGTAAATGAATTGGCCTTAAGGCAGTCAAAACTTTATAATCACTCTAGAAAATTCATAAAGGAGGGCAGTGAGTTCGGGAAGGTAGTGACCTTAATTTGACTTTCTTGCCCTTTACTACCCACTCCAATTTATCAGAGTTTGCTAAATCATGTAGATAGATGCCTTATACACAACTGAGCAATGGAGAATGCAGCCTTGAATTCCGTACCATTTTCCTGGAAATAACAGGGAGGGAGTTGCTCTGACAAAAATAGAAGGATCACCTGGATGCCAGTTTTAGAGATGTCTTTGTGTGGAGACTAAAAATCACGAATGTTGTAAAAAAAAAAAAAAAAAAAGTTTGAATTGTAGAAACCTGGGGATTTTGGAATCCCAAAAGAAGAGGAGAGTACAACAAATAATCTGAAGAACAATAAGAAATCTTAAGAGGGTCAAAGATAAATAACATTCATGACTTTGAAGTAAATAATTGAGTGGTACAGTCAATTCTGAGCTGGTTAAAGAGGAAATAGAAGCAATATTCTGAAAGCACAGAGTTTCGATGTAAAAAGATACAAATCATGAAGAAGTAGGAGGGTAAATGCAAGAGACATCACACATCACTTATATTAGTTCCAAGAAGAAAAATAACAGGTGGAAAATAAGGAATAATTAAACAAATGAAGTACAACCTCTCTAAGTTCATGAAAGACCCAAACTTTCAGATTAAATCCATTCGAACTCACCTAGTTCTAGGCAGGACCAATGAGAAATTCCTAAAATATATATGTTTTAACTTCTTTTAAACCGTAGGGATAAAACCAGAGAGAACAATTACCTACAAATAAACAAGTATCTGCCATTGTAGATTCTCAGCTCCCACACCCGTGTTAAAGATAGATAATCATGAACTAAGAATTTCAGGTACAAAAAGAAAATACTGCAGCTCAAACATGCTACATCCTGTTAATATATCATCCCTCTGTGAGAAATGAAGATATTTGGAATAGGCAAGAATTTGTGTGTGTGTGTGTGTGTGACTGTTGATCTTTTTTAATTTTTGATAGTTTATTTATATATTTTACATCATTGTTCTTTTTTTTTTAATAATATTTGCTTTCTTTTCTCAGGTGTAGTCCCCATAGAATTTCCACCACCAATTCACCAGTACACCATCATTATAGTGCCTTGTGCTCTTCCCACCCTCTTTTGATCCCTCTCACTCCTCCTCCCTTGCAGAATGGCTCTGATTCATAGTTGTCTGTTTATTTTTGTTTTGTTGTGTTGTGGGTTTTTTTGTTATTATTTTTTCCCTGCTCCCTTGTTTGGTTCCCCTATATTCCTCCTATAAGTGAAGCTATCCAATACTTTTCTTTTTCCTTCTGACTTATTTCACTGAGCATAATCCCTTCTTGTTCCATCCATGTTGCTTTGAATGACATTAGTTTATCCTTTTTGATTGCTGAATAATACTCCATTGTGTCTGAGGAACAGACACTGAAAACTGTCCAACTGAACAACTGAGTTAGTTGTTATACAGCTGGATTTGTAACAGTCTTTATACACACACACACACACATATTACATATATATTACATAGTGTGTGTGTGTGTGTGTATTACATCTTTGTTCATTCATTTTTCTTTTACAATGTTTGCTTTCTTTTCTCAGGTGTAGTCCCCATAGAATTTTCACCACTGATTCACCTGTGCACCATCACCATAGTTCTTGTGCTCTTCCAGCCCTCATTTTGAGCCTTCTCCCTCCCCTCCCCTGCAGAATGACTCTAAATTATAGTTATCTGCTTAATTTTGGTTGTTGTTGTTGTTGTTGTTGTTTTCCCTTAATCCCTTGTTTGGTTCTCCCATGTTCCTCCTATAACAGTCTTCTGACCAGATAAAAACCAAAACTACCTAGATGCAGTTTGCAGAAACATGCTTAAGATGAGATTTAAACAAAAGGTCAGACAAAACCAAACCAACAACAACAATAAAAATAGTAACAATAGATTCCCAAAAGTGGTATTGCTGGGTCGTATGGAAGCTCCATGTTTAGCAGTTTGATGAATCGCCATACAGCTTTCCATAGTGGTTGGACCAGTTCACATTCCCACCAGCACTGTAGAAGAGTTCCTTTTTTTCCACATCCTTTCCAGCATTTGTTGTGGCCTATATTTTTAATGTGTGCCTTCCTCACAGGTGTGAGGTGGTGTCTCATAGTGGTTTTGATTTGCATTTCCTTGATTATAAGGACACAAAAACACTAATCCAAAAGAATACATGCACCCGTATGTTCATTGCGGCACTGTTCACAATAGCAAAGGTATGGAAGCAACCCAGATGTCCAAAAACAGATGACTGGATCAAGAAGATGTGGTACATATACACAATGGAATACTATTCAGCATTCAAAGAAAATAAACACATGCAATTTTCAGCGACATGGATGGAATTAGAGGGGATCATACTCAGCGAAACAAGCCAGAAAGAAAGAGAAAAATACCGAATGGTTTCACTCATAATAGGACTATAGGGAAACCAAATAGGAGAGAGACACTTGGGGGGGTGGGGGGAGGGGGAGGATAAGTGCACAAAATGGAGTAGAAAAGAA
>PVIJ01007625.1:0-29302 GCA_004024925.1 Scalopus aquaticus
GGGGGGGCAGATCTGGGAGGGGGTGGGATGAGGGAGTCAGGGGAGAATGAAAGAGGAAACTGAGCCCTAGGTTCACCACATTCATTTCGAAGGAGGAGCCGGGTCCTCAGGGGGAGGTTCCAGGACTCTGCCCTTGGCATTGGGGGTTGGGGGGCGGGGGGCTCCTCCCCTCCTCTCAGCCCCCTTCCCCAGGGGCTGTGCTTCCATGCTCCTAGCCTCCCACCTTCAGCTCAGGACATGTTATAACTTAGGCTAAACTGTGAATTCCGATGGGGACAGCCTGGGCCAAACACCCCGGGTGGTGGCTCTGCCCCCAGCCCTGTCCATGGATTTCAGCAGAGAGCTGGGCCCTTCTCTGGCTGAGTCTGGCCAGCAGGGCCTGGGGCCGACGAACTTCCAGCTTTGGCCCCTGCATCTCTTCTCAATGCACTTTAATAATATAACATATTACTAATAAACGAGCTATTTATTTACCTGTGCCTGCTCCTTGCCTGCAAAGCTCTCCTGGTCTGGGGGTGAAGGTGGGGGCTCTGGTGTATGACTCTGCGGCACCTCTGCCTATGTGAACATTGCACACACTCTTGCTGTCCCTCTCCTGAGAGCCCAGGAGATGCTCACCCCATTCCAGCTAGTGAGAGGCAGCTCGGGATGTGAACCCCCCAACTCCTGAGCGTTGTCCTGCCCGCCAAGCCACAACTCTGGGGCCCAGGCAGTGCCTGCCCTCACACCTCGGAGTCGGCTGTTCCGCCTTCCCAGCCCCACCTTCTGCCACTCCCCTGGAAGACCTTGCACAGCCGTTCTAGAACTGACCCTGGGGAGGAAGAGCTGATTGATCACTTAAGACCCTGTGGGATAAATGTGCAATGATAGAAGTGTGTGTGGAAGGAGGCTGGGGGCCTCAGGAGGCGATGCCTGAGGGGGACCCAAGAAGCGCTGGGCTGGGGACAGCCCAGGGACCCCATCACCTTTCATGATCCTGGGCAGACCTTGCCTTCTCTGAGCCTTATTTTCCTCGGTGCCCAGAGGAAGGGGCTTGACCCGGGCTGCTGCGGAACCCCTTCCTCCGCACTCTTCTGGGTTCTGAGACCAATCTACTTTGTCTTGGCAGGAGTTCAGAATCTGGGTCTTGGCCACATCTGTCTGTTTTCCCAGTCGCACCAAGCAGCAGCGGCAACAGCACAGGCGGGGGAGTGGGTTGCGGTCGTATGTGAGACTCCAGGTAGTGGAGAAAGTGGATTGCTAGGCCACGTCCAGTGAGCTCCCGGACCTCTCTGGACCTCAGCAGGTTCCCTCTTTGCTGTGGGGATGTTCTTGGTGCCCTGATGAGCCTTGAACGGAGGGGACTTGAGAGATAAAACAGACTCCTTTGTCTCTACGGAGGCCCCAGGAGAGGCCAGGCAGGCGGGAAGCCGAGTGCAGTGAGGCATGAAATGAGCCCATGTAAATCCCATGTAAATGAGCTGGCAGGGAGGGGGCAACTGGGCACATCTCCTGCCCCGTTTTCCTCTGATGGGCAAGTGACACAGCAGCAATAAGTGCAGGATCGTGAGGTGGGGCTACGGGAGCACAGATACCATGGTGCCAGTGCGGGCTTCCTGAGTGCCACGCTGGATTCAGGAGCCTGGTCATTCTCTGCCCTCTGTCCTGGGCATCTCCTGCACGGGGAGGAGGAAGAGGAGGGGCAAAAGAGGGAGCAGGACCAAGAGACAAAAGCTCAGCTCCTGGTGTCTCCATCCCTCCCTCCCTCATAAATCTAAATGACCACTAAAGTTTCCCTGGATGGGTCTGCACCTGCCGTCCTGTCTCTTTGGTGGAAGGTCCTCGTCTCTGTGTGTGTGGAGCCCTTTAACAGCTCCCTCCACCTGTACTCATGTCCATCCTGATGTCCTGACCCAGAATTCATGGCCCTCCCAGCCCCTGTCTTCTCTATGTTCAGCTCCCCCAGTCCTCACCTACCATTCCTAGAAACACTTTGTGTCTTTGCTTCTATAAGTCTCTCTCCCAGAATGCAAGCAGGAATATCCAA
The DNA here is from genome assembly GCA_004024925.1 of Scalopus aquaticus. Lineage (NCBI taxonomy): Eukaryota > Metazoa > Chordata > Mammalia > Eulipotyphla > Talpidae > Scalopus > Scalopus aquaticus. Next base: position 2,027 of record PVIJ01007625.1, read on the forward strand.
GGCAGAGTTTCCAGAATGACCTTGACTTTTCAGAGGAGTTCTGTGCGCATGTGTGAGCACGCACATGCAAGTGCACACACACACACATGCACGCACGCCTCTGTCTGCTGAATCTTCAGCAGATGGAGCCTTGCGGGTGCGTCTGGAATCAGGCCTGGACCCTCTGGACCCTCACAGCCTGGGAGGGGAGCCACATGTGCAGCTGGCTGGTGACCATGTGTGTGATGATTCAGGTGGGAGGGTACCCGAGCTGTTTGGGAGGCTCAGAGGAAGCTTTGGTGTGCCTTGAGTCCCCAGGTAGAGAAGCCACTGCAGAGTGGGAGAGGGGACTGAGCGTGTGAGAGCTTGACTGCAGTCATGTGAGGGACAGGAAGGCACAGAGGATCTTGTCTGTTTTGTTCATAGCCACATTGTAGCCCCTAAAACTGCCTGCAACCACGGAGATGGATTACGGGTGAACTGGTGGTGGGTTACCCCAGGGAAATACAAAATGTAAAAGATATAAATAACATAAAAATATATACATTAAAAACAAAAGAAAAAAAAGTGGCTGCAACACTGTCATGTCGAGAAAATGAACGAGATAGAAAGGGAATATCTAAAAGCAGAGCTGATGACTGTCAGAACTGGCTCCTGGGACCTGAGGCTCCAGATCTTTACCCTGCAGATTCTAGGAAGCCATTGAGGATTTGAAGAGCTGGAGGGGGCCTGATGATGGCGATAAAGACAACGGGGACCTGAGATCCAGTTTTTCTCACTCCTCATCCCTGTCTGCCTCATTCCAAGCTCACATTCATTTCTCAAATAATTTTTGAGCACCTACTATGTGCCAGATACCATGCTAGGTGCTATGAACAAAAAAGACAAAACTCCCTTTCTTCACAGAGAGGTGGTATCCGATAGAAATATAATGTGAGCCACAGATATTTAAAAATTTTTTGTGACCACATTAAATAGAAGTTATAAGAAACAGGTGGGGTTTCCAGCATTTCCAGCTGCCTTCGTGACCCAATTTTAGCCTTTCCATGTCTAGAAAAACAAGTGCACGGTCCAAGATCCCAGTCAGGGTTGTGGCCCAGAGGCCTGCAATCATGGGTTAGTGGATTGAGCTAACTCAGACTCAGAAAACACTTTTATGTTGATTTTGGTTAGCTGGGAGAGGAAGAAGGCTTGGGAAAAAATAAAAACAAAACCCACATCCTCAAGTCACCGCATGTGGCCTACAATTCTATCCAGCTCTCGGACCTTACCCTCCACCCCCACAACAGACTTCACTAATCAATTGAAGCATTCCTTTCTCCTGTGTTCAAATGAGCGATTTTTTCTAGAACTGCATTCTCCAAAGGTTCTGAGCACTTGAAAGTGGCTCATCTGGGAGGTGGGCTGGAAGGACAAAACATACTGGATTTTGAAGATACAATATGAAAACCAAAGAAATGTGCCTTATTAATAGATTGTTACATTGATGATATGTGAAAATAAAATGTTTGCGATAGAATAGGTTAAGTAAAGTATGCAAAAAGTTAACCCCATCTGTTTCTTGTAACTTCTATTTAATATGGTTTCAAAAAAAAGATAAAAAACTATCTGTGGCTCACATTGTGTTTCTATCAGATAGCACCTCTCTGTGAGGGAGGGGAGTTTTGCCTTTTTTGCTCATAGCACCTAGCATGATGTCTGGCACATAGTAGGTGCTCAAAAATTATTTGAGGAATGAATGAATGAATCCTCATCAACATTGCTTCTCAGAGAGCCGCCACTAACTGGTTACATGGAACACATTTGCTACCCTAAGCTTCTAGTGTCTCCAGCAGCTAAAATCCACACTCCTCCCCCATCTGTGCTCTCCAACTTTAGAGCTTGCATCATCCTCTCCAAATCTCCAGACTCTCTGGAGAGGCCTGGAGGTGGACTGTGGGGGAGGGGTCCTCTGAAAGGGGCTTCTGGTGAGGAAGCAGGGGAGCACACAAAGGCTATGGATGTCACCTCCGTTGGGCGTTTGCATGTCTGGGAGACCTGGGATGCTTCCAGCTCACTTCCTGGCCCCAGCTCCTGGTCTCTCAGACAAAGATGGAAGCTCCGGAGACCTTGACTTCCAGAGGAAATGGGCCTCCTCAGTCTTTCCCCAGTGAGCGAGGGCTGTAGCCCCAAGCATCCTTGTCTCTGCAATCCAGGAGAAGCCTAAAAATAGTCTGCAGTTCCAGCCTCCCCCACAGTCACCTGCGCCAAGCCAGGCCCTGTGCCCGCCAGCACCGCAGCCCAGACAGTCTGAGCGGTCTGCTTCAGCCAGCGACCCCCTTCTTCTCGGCCCCAGTCCCACCCTGGTCCCTGGGGACCTGAGCTCAGTGCTTTCTGCTGTCAGGCCTGTGAAGGAGCTGCCTACTGCTGTGCCCTCTGAAGCAGGCTGGTCTTGACCCCTAGACCTCCAACACCACACTTTGTCCAGTCTCCTGTGGACAGGATGTGGGGATGCTAGCCAGATGCAGATGTGAGGCGGCGTGAGGATATTCTAGGCAGTGGAACCAGCGCATGCTAAACTAGTGGTATGAGACACAAAGCATGGAACAGGAGGAGCTGATTAGATGGGCTGAAGACAGGAGATGGAGCTGCATGCCAGGCCATGGTGAGGAGGCAGCAGAGCGGGTCTGCTGGCTCCCACCCCAGACATGGGTCCTCTAGGTGTCTGTCCTGCTCCATGGGGAGCCCCAGGCCTTGCCGCTCTGCCCAGAGCTTGTATACAGCCGGGGGGCACTTTCAGCCAGTCTGGGTCTTTTGCATCTCTGATTTGTGGAAGGCCCTGGTGCTTTCCTAGTCTGAGCTTCCTGCCTGCACCCCCTGAGCCCCAAGAGAGAGGTGGTCCTCCAGTCAACATGGAGGGCTTGGCCTAGCCTGGACCAGAACTTGCAAATCCTGTTGCCCAGTGGGGAGCCACCCCCTCATCCTGAAGTTGGGAATCACTGTTGGGGACACATCTTGGTCTGAGAGTGAAGGTGGGTTTTGGAGGCCCACTCTGTGGAGGGCCTTCTTAGTGGTACGAATGAGTGTGCAGGTGACACCGTTAGCCCATGACGAGCAGAGCTACAGGAAGTGGGGGCAGCAGAAGGCGTACTTTCCTTTTCTGGGGGAAATGCTGAGTTCATGAGTTGTTCTTCCACCAGCCAGTGCCAGCAATCCTATTAACTAAGCCCCTCTCATCCCAACTCTCCTGGTGGCCTGGTCGAAGTCCTTAGAGGCAGAGTGCCCTCCTGGGCATTGCTTCCCCCCAGGAGACTGAAGGAGGATGAGGCCAGGGAGTGGGAATTTCTTGCCCAGAGCCATCTGGCCCATCAGAGTCTGGCCTAGAACCCAGAACACTTGCTTCTCCCCACCCACCCACAGCGGCCGCCCTCAGGAAGCAGGGGTGGGTGTGAGCTAAATGCTTCTTGGCCAAGAATCTCACTCTTATCATCCCCCTCATTTTCCAGCAGGTAGGAGCCCTCCTCACTATACACATTGGCCACCAGGAAATGTCAGGTGGTCTCAGGATGTTTGTCCCTGGTTCTGCTGTCTGTTAGAGGTGCTGCCCTCCCCCAGATGCCCCCAAAGCTCAGAGTTATTTACCTGGAGCTCCTCTGCACCCTGGAAGCAGCCTTGGGACTCTAGACCCATTTCTCAGCTTGAGGAAACAACACTTGGAGAAGGTCCAGGCTGGCCCTGTGAGGGGAAACATGGGGAACCTCCTAGTTCTGATACAGCCCTTCCTGAACTCCACCTGCTGCCTGAAGAGGGGAGTCCCTCTTCAGGGGACCCACCTCAGTCATGGGTTGAAACACAGTCAAAGTGCCCCTGTAATGAAGGAGTGCCCTCTTCCCTGGCAGTCATGCCAGGGAAAATAGAATTGTGGGGTTCTCCACCTCTATGTCCTTTAGTTGTTCTCTGTGTTTCAGTCTCATTCTTCCTCTGTCAGTCTCTCTGTCTTTCCACGTCACCGATATGGAATAAGTGTGCACATAATGCAGGCACACAGGACCATGCACGTTGCCTGCTCATGTGGAATGCAGGCAGATGCGCACATCTGTACATGTGTACCCATCCATAGGGCCCCCTCCTTGGGTCCTGGCCACCCACTCAGAGGAGGAGAGGCATGAAGCTCTCTTCCTGTGCCCGCAATCTCAGGACAAACCTCCGTTCCACGTCAGTCTGTCGCTGTCCCCTAGGCTCTGGTGACTGGGAGGTTGACCCCCTCTGGTACTTGGGAATCTAGTGGGGAACACTAGAGCAACATGATCTTCTGGGGGTGGGGGAGGGGGAGGGGAAGAGTGGAGGGAATAGGAGGAGAAGTGGGAGGAGAGGACAGGGGAGAGGACTCTAGCTCTCTGGAGGTGAGCAGAAGAGGGTAGAACGAGTAGATTCAACATATTGTCAAAGGTGCCTGGCCCAGAGTGTTCTCCAGCCCCTGCCCCCCTTGATTGCCCTCCCTGTGGTCCTACTGAGATGTCAGATGAGCCACCTGGGAGCTGGGGACAGAGGACAATGGGCCACAGGAAGCCCCAGGCCCAGCTGGCCTCAGGGAGGAAGGCCAGGGAGAGCTGGGACTAGCAGTCCCTGGGTGTGGATGGTGACGAGGCCTTTGTTCTCCCTTCAGAACAATGGGTCAAATGAGGCCCTGCCAGGTGTTTGGGTTTCCTGGGCAGGTCAGGGCTTTCCTGTAATGGACAACTTTGCTGGTCTCCCAAGGTCAAAGTAATTACACGGAAGTGGGTGTGTGTGTGTGGGAGATTGTGCAGACAGGAAGCCCCTTAAGTCACCAAGGACCTGCCTTGGCCTGCTGTCTGGGTTCAGTTTGTCCCCAGGGCCTACCTCAGTGCCACCTCCCCCCTCCCCTTCCCCTCCCCCCACCAGCATGCGGCCTGCTCTCTATCCAGAGCGATTTACTGACTGAGCACCTATGAAGTGCAGGCTCTGCCTGAAGGATGTGTGTACTGAGGAGCAGGAGGAGCCAGGGCTGGGTACCTGGGAAGGGACAACTGGGGCACCTCTCACCTGGGGGGCAGGAGCTAAGAACTCTCCAGGGACTGGGGCTGACCCATCAGGAGCCGGGAGGTCTTCCTAAAAGGTGTCACTGATCTCTAGCCTCTTTGCCCAGGGCATGCTTGTCAGCAGCTGCCTGGCTCACTTCCTGGGCAGGACCAGCAGGGAACAGGGAGTGGTGACTATACCATGTGTTACACGTGTGCCTGGGGCCGTTATAGATGCTTGATGTGACTTATTTTAGCTAATCTTTTCCCTAGTCCTATGAGGTTGATACTATCATCTCCACTTCATAAAGGAACTGAGGCACAGAAAGCAGCTGACCAGAATTACACAGAAGGGCAGATAATCTTTGTCCTCAAGAAATGGAGGTTTTGGACTATTTTACCCAATGTCATTCATTTGTCTTGGGGCTCCTTATAAAGATCATCTTTGCTGGGTTTGTGGTTGACTTGGGGGGATACATAGCTGAGGTGAGCAGACAGGTGAGGGGGTCACGCCCGCCTGGCCTGGGGCCAGGGCTCTTCGAACACCTTTTATGTGATCTGCAGCTGGGACCTCAGAGGAGGAGGATGGTACGGTCCCTTCCAAGAGGCCCAGTGTGGGGAGAGCACCTGCCAACCTGTCCTCCAAGAGGTCAGAGGCAGGCGATGGCGGGGGGTGGGGGGAGGCAGGCCCTCTGCTCAGGCGCAGGGGGGCTGCCATTAGGGGTGGAGAGGGGATCATCTCATTTCGCTGGCTGCCACCAGAACCATCTCAGGAAGCAGCTGCTGTGGGGGCTGGCGGGAGCCCACATCCTGTTCTATCATGAAGTGAGCATCTGGGGGCGCAGACCCCCATAAAGGTCCACAGCTGAGTAAGGCTGAATCAGGTTGACTCAGTGGAAACCTCTGCCCTCTGCTGTCTCCCAGCGGGATACCGCAGTCAGACCAAAGGAAGGACTTCCCAACGGCAGCCCATACACTGTGGGAATGCCTGCACAGGGGAAGCCCTCATGCCCTGTCATGCATCTTGCTGCTCTGGGAGGCAGAATGCTGACTGGAAGCTAAAGGGGGCAGTGGGGCCTGGGCCAGAGCTGGGGCCAAAGCCAGTGTTCATGTCCCCTTGGCGGGGGAGGGGCACAAAGAGAGTGTTTCCTCCACTACAAGCCCACTGGGTCTCCTAGGACCCCTTCTCTGCCCCCTACTCTTTACAGGCCAAGTCTGGGAGTGGAGGTGGGGCAGGGTGGGGCCTTCCCAGGGCGGTGAAGGGCTTCCATGGGGTGGTGTTTTCACAGAGACACACACGCTAACCACTCGGCCAGACAGGTTCAACCTTCAAACTCATCCCTAGGGAAGCTGTTTGCCTTTTCGTGTGTGTGTGTGTGTGTGTGTGTGTGTGTGTGTGTGTGTGTGTTTTCAATTAAGATGAATACACCATTTTAAATTGTGCGATCGGTGGTTTTCAGTCTGTTCGCAGTGTTGTGTGGCCATCACCACTATCTTGTTACAGAAGATTCTATCGCTTCCACAAGAAATTACATCTGTTAGTCACCCTGCCCCCACTAACCTACTTCTTATCTCTTTTGTCCATTCTAGACATTTCATAGAAATGGAATCACATAGTGTGTGGCCTTTTGTGTCTGGCTTTTTCATGTTCCAGAATGTTTTCAAGGTCCATCTAGGGTGTAGTGTGTGTCAGGACTTCATATCTTTCTCTTGCTAAATCATACCCCATTGCTTGGGTACGCCATATTTGTTTATCCATTCATCAGTTCCTGGGAATTTGATGGCTACTATGAATAATATTGTATGAACATTTGTGTGCAAGTTTAGTGTGGACATATGTTTTCAATTCTACTTGGGAGTGGAATTGTGCAATCATAAGAGAATTCTCATCTAACTTTTGGGGACCCGCCAAACTGCTTTCCATAGAAGTGGTTTCATATTAAAGTCCCCACCAGCCTCGTGTGGTTCCAGTTTCTCCACCTCCTCACCAACACTCGTTATTTTCTGTGCCTTTATTCCTTCACCACCTATTGTGGGGGGTGCTTACTTGGTGTCAGGCCTCTGCTCAGGGTGGGGGCTGCAGGGGACTGACTCAGGCTGCTCTCCCTGAGCCAAGGGGACACAGACACAGAATGGGGGGGCTGGTGATGGACTGAAGGAAGAGTCCAGGTAACTGGGGCTCAGGCTTAAGTGGAGGCCTCATTTATGCCTTGGTCCCCACCCCCTGCCCTTGACCCCTTCCCAGTGCCATGTCCTGGTGGTCAGGTGTCAAGTGCCTCAGGCTTGGTGTGGGAAAAGTCCCTTCCTTGCCCGAAGCCCACCTATTAAAGCCTATTCCTTTGTGTTGGGTCCTCATCTCTAGATCACTTGTCAGCAGCCCAAGCTAGACAGGAAAATGAGGCTAGGAGAGGGATGGTTGCTACGGTCACCCTAGAAGGCGGTGGCCTCTAGGTAGAGGAAAGACCAGAACCCTCATGTCCAGACCCCCAGCCTAGAGTTCTTTTATTGCTGGGGGTAGGAGTGGGTGTCCTCAGGTAGGGAATGGGAGGTGCAGGAGCCTGAAAGAGGGTCCCAGGCAGAAGGAAGCTAAGCTTCAAAGATTTTTTCCAGGCTGGGGAGAGGGGCCCTGGGCAGACTGTATGTGGGTGAGGGGTAAGCAATAGAGGCCCCTGGGGCCTGCTCAGACTGGTTTCTCCTCTGCCTGGTTTCAGTTCTTGTCCTCTGAGACCCCAGAGCTGAGGGTGGGTTGGGACAAGGTAGCTCAGTCATGTTCATCTTGGTCCCTAGAGGGTGACGGGGCCACCTCTTCAGCCTGCCTTCCTGTCCCTACCAGGTCTGGAAGTCCAAGGAAGGAAGCCTTCCTGGTCCATTCTTAGTGGTAGGGGTGAGGTGAGCAGGCCTGGCCAGCTGACAATATCAGGGGCCTCTCCTGCTTTCACATCTCAGAGCCTGGAGTCTCTGGTGGGCGGTAACTGGCCCCAAATGCAAGGACTGGATGGGAATGTTTGCCAAGTGAATTCATGCTTTACGGGATCAAGTGAAATGTGCTCACCTACCTTACCTACCTGCTCTCAGTGACTCACAGGGCCCCAGGGTGAGTCCCTGTCATATCCTGTATTGTAGAGATAAGATAACACACAGACTCCTGTCTTCCCAGACACCAGACTGCTCAGGGCAGTGGAAAAGGCAGCAGTGTTTGGGGGTGCAGACAGGCGGGGCCAACCTGACCTGGGTGCTGGGACAGTGGGTTGGGAGCCCAAGGCCTTGTCTGACACTGGAGGAACACGCCATGCACCCCGGTAACAAGGATTCCGAGGCCATGCCCCAGATTTACCAAAGATGGTCTCCATTCAAGCACCTGAGCTATCTAGGAGTCCTGTGCATATGTCTGGGGCTGCTTCCATGCCTTTGATTTGCTGGGGTCTCTCCAGGTTGGGGTGCATCTCTCAGGGGCACTGAGCCCTCCTCTCCCTTGCCCAGCAGGATCCTTCAGAGGCCTCAGCAGGCAGCAGAGCCCTGTGTCTCTCACCCTCGCCTTCCTCCAGGTTCTCATTTCCTCAATGTTGGGCTCAGATAATTCGGACTGACGCTATCTGTGGACCTCGTTCTCTGGCAGGCCCCATGCCCAGCCAGTGGCTGCTGCGAGGAAATTTGAGTAGTGGGGGAAATCCAGAAGCTGAAGTCCCTGAAGTGTATCCTGTCACCGGGGCCACACAAGGCCTCACTTCCCTATCATGGAGCTCCCGTGGGACTTCGGGGGCAATTTCTGAATCTTTAGCAAAGGGCCTCTGAGTGACTGGCTTTCCCTTGGGGCTGCCCTGCAGCTGAGGCACTGTGGGGTCGGGGATTTTGGCAACACCAAGGTTTGGACATGGCTGAAACCCCCCAGGACAGCCTCACTGCCCTAGTGCAAGCCCCTAAGTCTGTGGGCTTGTGAGGATAGACATCGGGACACCATCCATGCCTTTGGGACAAGTAGTCCAGTGGGCTGCTGGGATGGTGGTGATCCTGGGTGGGAGGCATTTAAAGCCAAGGAGACACTATGTTAGTGCAGTAGGTGCTGCTTTAGGCTGTCCCTGCTTCCCTTCACGGAAGGAGAGGCCCTGGTCCTCCCACCCAAAATAACTCTTGAGTTCTTTCTTTGCAGAAAGGTAGGAGCTGGCTGGGCAAAGAAGGAGCTGTGGGGAACTGCGTGGTCAGAAGCATCGGGATAGGGAGCAGAAGGAACTAGAAGGGAACTGTGAGTGTTTCTGTATGACTAGCTGTTGTAGAGTGGGTGTGTGGGACAGGAAGGCAGCGGGGGGATCCAGGGAGCTCTGAGGTGGGGGATTGCACTACATCTTAGAAGGTGCCTCTTGGAAGGGGCTGTCCCATCCTCCTCAGAAAGGATCCCAAGGTTCAGCCAAGAAGCAGGAACTTCTGTGAAGCCAATAGGGTGGAGAGCTGGGACCTTCCCTAGTCCTTCACATCTGGATAGGGGTGGCCTCCTGCTACCATCTCATGGGAGCTGGCAGCTGGGGCAGCTCTGCCTCTGTGAAGGTCAGTGGGAGGCTCTCTGACAGAGCTATGGCCTGGCTTGGGTTGGCTCCTCTGGCTGCCTTTGACCCAGTGTTTCAGGGGTCTGGGTCCCTCTTGTAGGGGTCTGACCATCAAGGCCCAGCTGAGTCCTGGTCCTGCAGCCAGGGAACTGACTGGGGGTACTGGGGTTATTGGGGGTGCTGGTGTGTACAAATGGGGAGGCTAGAGGCAGTAGCCAGGAGAGAAGAGACCCAGGTGGAGGGAAGCTGCCCAGGAGTCCAGACCCTTCACCTGGTATGCCTGAAGGCCCAAAGTGTCCTTTAGGGATCTGTGTGCCATCTTCCCCAACAACTCCCAGCTGGAGGCTCAAGTAGGACAACCATGGCTGAAGCAGAAATAGGGCCCGCCTTCAGGCACAGGCTTAGCCCTACTCTCAGAGAGGTGGTTTGGTGCAGAGGGGAGGGCATGAGTTATGATTTCCCTGCCCTGAGTCCAGATCCCGGCACTGCTGGGGCGAGGGCACCGGAAGGCAGCACAGTCTACCTTGCTTCTTCTCTTGGACCCAGAAATCACACTGTTATAGAGACACCTGCCCACCCATGACAAGAGATTGGAAACACCCTCTGTATCATCGAGGTCAGGCTGGCTCAGGTAAGGGTATGTCCCAGATTGGAATACTATGCAGCTATAAAAAAGAATATGGAAACTTTCCATGTGTGAACGTGCAAAAAAGCTCTGGGATTTTTGTTGAGTCAAAAAGCAAGTACAAGTAAGTGAAGAATGGAGAAAATAGCGCATGCCCTGGGGCAAGGGGATGAGGGCTGAAAGCAGTAGGATGTATTCCGGAGACTATGAGGCATTCAGTGGGACTGGTGTGAAGACACAGCACAGGGCAAGTGACACTGAGACCAGTTTGGGAGGGCTCCTAGGCTCAGAGAAGAAACTGGAAATTATCAGAAGCCACCAGACAGCATTCAGCAAGTGCTGATCTGTTTTGTCCAGTTACTGCAAAGTAGTAACCTTCATTTATAATGTATTTATGTAAATTGTTTTATTTAAACCTCTCAACAACCACTCCAAACCCCAAGAGGGATCTATCATCCTTCTTATTTCAAAACAAGGGAATGGAGCACAGGGAGGTTAGGGACCAGTTCAAAGTCACACAGCTGGTCATGGCAGAGTCAGAGAGAGAAACCCGCCAACCTGGCTCCTGAGCCCAAGGCCAAGTCACTGCCTCTCACTGCAGAGGGGGCCGGCCGGAGGAGAGAATAAGCCAGGTCAGTGAATGGAGGGGGGAAACAGTGGCTTTGTGGATGAATTCTCAGGTGCGGATTTGAAAGTTTTTAGGGAGGTGGAAGCAAGAGTTGGTGGAGAATGGATATGGCTACCGCAAACGGAGAGAAGTCTGCAACATTTTTATTTATTCACTTAAGAGTCAAATCAGGAGTGCCCATGGCTGCTAGGCTCTGGACTCATCCAGTCACCAGATAAGACAAGAATCTATGCTCTTAAGGAGCTTTCATTCTAGCTGGTGGAGATAGACTTGTAAATTATGTAAACTATTAAAAGTGGGGAAAACAAAACAGTGGTCATGTGATGGGCAGCTTTGGGCAAGGAAACATCCAGATTTTTACATGTGCGGTCAAGGTAAGCCTCCCTGAGGAGGTGACACTTGAAGACAATAGGAAGGCGAGGGGTGCAGCTTGATACCTGTGGGGGCAGAGCACAGATAGGAGGGGGTTGTTAGATTCAAGTGGAGTAAAGATGGGGTGAGTGGGGAGAGAACCAGATGGAGGACGGCAGGCAGCGCGCTTGGCTGTTTGGGTGTTGACAACAGAGATGGCATTTAAAGTCTGGAGATTGGATGAGCTCAGGGGGGAAGGAGGGTTGGGCGGTGCTCCTTTTCAGCAATGCGCCAACAGGAGGGAGAGAAAGGAGGGCAGGTTTGGGGGTGAAACAGGAAGTTGCTAAGTCTGCTGCTTGGATTCTGCTGCTTGCTGGAGCGGCAAGTTTCTGCGGTGTGCTGCTTGCCCACAGTAGCAGCCATGGCTACCTTGACCCCCTTCCCAAACAGTAAAGACAGTCTATGATAGATGGGGTGACAGGCTTCAGCATACAATTGTATAAAACCTTACCATTCCTGCTATTGAGTGAAGAGGACGAGCTCAGAATTTTGGGAGGTATGCCACTGAGCCCACCGGTGTGACAACTAAATCTCTTTCCATCTACCTCTTTGAGTGTGGCCTGGTTTCTCTGAAAAAATTGCCAACAGGGGAGGTGACATGTTGGGTGCCCAGGGGTCTCCTGGAGGCAAGGTGGTGTTCCACAAGCACTTGGATTATTTGGTCTGTAGCCCAGGAGAGAGGGTTGCCTTAAGGATGCAGGGGAGTCAGAGGAAAGTGGGGTGCGCATTTTTTTTTAAAGATTTATTTATTTATGCATACAAGCTGGGGTACAGGCCAGAGGCGTGGGCCGGTGAGAGGGTCACCAGAGACAGAGTGGGGAGCAGAACAAGCAGAGCAATGGAAATACACTGCTGAGGGGAGCAGCAGGCAAGGCAGGAGAGGTCTGCCGCACCATGTGGGAATCTCCCTGGCTGGGCGTCGAACTCGCGTCACCCCTGCAGACAGTTCCACAGCGCAGCGCCACCAGGGAGGCCGGGGGTGCGCATTTGAAGGTGGCATCAGAGGAGGAGAGGGAGCCCAGAGGAAAGAGGGAGGGGTGGTCAGGGAGGTTGGAGGAGTCAGAGGCAAGTGGTCAGCAGTGTGGCAAAACCTCAGAGGAGTCACAATGGTGAGGCTGCCAGTAACTTTGCTACGGATTAGAGTGGGAGTCAGGCCTTGAGGTTAAGGGAAAGGAAGTGGGCAGTGATGAGGGCTGAGTGGAGAGGATGAGTTCAAGGAGCTGCTGGGAGAGGGTTCCTGCAGGCGGGAGGACTCAAGAGCAGGTCTGACGCTGAGAGGCAGCAGCAGCCGGGAGAGGCTGGGGGGCAGGTGAGACCGGGCAGGAGTCAGCAAGTTCCCACCGGGACTCAGCTTCACTCTGGCTCCTGAGTCATAAGGCGGAAGAGGAGGATGACCAAGGAATATTCTGGGAGGAGAAATTGGTCAGAGGCAAGAGCTAAGGGAAGACTGAGGCAGCACGGAAGGAAGTGGCCCATCTTTTACGCATAACGTCATGCTTGTTTTTCCGCTGTGGTAAAAAGACTGTAGAGGAAATCCACTAAAATGGGGTGTCTTAAATAACTTCCTGAATGCGTATGTGCGGGTCCCCATCACAGCCTGGCCTGGCCCACAGGCCTAAGCCTGGCCATGGGTGGAAGGAGCGTGGGCAGTGTGGGAGGGCGGCCTTGGCGGGGACCTGGAGGCAGGGGGCCTGGTGGGCATTAGGGAGTGGAGGGGCTTCAGGGGAGAGAAGCTTGAGGCTGGACTGGAGACCAGTCTGTCCGCTTAACAGGCCTGGTGCTCTGGAGCTGTTGCTGAGATGACCTGACCGGGGATGCCCACAGGCCTGTCTCTTGCCCCACCTGGAGGGTCTTCTGGGCTCGCCGCTCTCTCTAGCCACCCCCCCCACCCAGAGTCAAGGTCCTGGAAGCGGGTGGCTGTCTGGTACAGGGCGGGGGAGAGGGAACTCTGGGGAGAGGTCCTGACTTCGATAGCTCATGTCCAGTCACCCTTTGGTTCCTGGGCACACCTGAACCCCACCTACTGAATCATCAGACTCTCTGAGGGTGGAACTTCCCCTTCTGAGCTTCTTAGGTATCCACCTACTTCCCTTTTCTGAAAATCTGAACTTCCGTTTTTAACTTCAGAAAAAAGTATTAAGCTTTGTTGATAATCTCCCTCCCCTTATACGTACGCACTCACACATGCACTCACATGCGCTCATGGACACATGGCTGAACAAGTGCCAGTTCCCAAGCCAGTTCTAATCATCCTGGTGTGATTTCCATAAAGCCCACACAGAGAAGACACTTTTACTCTCCCCACTCGACAGATGGGAAAACTGAGGCCGTGGGAGGCCCAGTGACTCACCAAGACCACACTGTATAGTGAGCTCACGGACACATAGCTGAGCATAGAGCGGCCTGGCCGTGGCGTCTTCTGACCCCTCCCATGGCTGGCCTGATGCTCCCTGCAGCAGGTAAGTTCCTCTCCCCCTCCCCCTGCACCTGTGCTGGGTTCTCTGATGCCCAGGGTTCCTGTGGCTCTCACAGATAGGAGAGCATCCCTTCATCTCTGGTGACAGGCATTTGGGGTCTGAGAGAGGCGCTGAGAGGACACCTAGCACAGGTCTGCTTCACATACACCCCTCAGTCCCTCGGCACTCCATTGAGAACTCTGGTCCCTGAGGAGGTTGGAGCCTGAAGTTGGGGTCCATCCAGAGTGGTTAGACCAGGCTACCCTGTTGTGACTCATAGAGGCCTGCCCTCTGCTCATCCTCCATTTCCCACAAATGCCCCGCCTGGAAAGACCCCGTACTTTTTCTGCCTGCCCCAAAGCAAGGAGCACAGGTGCTATGCTCAGATAGGGGCCTTGAAGCTGCCCGTGTGACCTTGGGCCAGGGCGGGAGGCCTCTGAACCTTCCTTTTCTCACTGCAAAACAAGGTGCTAACAACACTGTTCGAGAATTAGGGGAGATTGCTCCAAAACCTGACTCTGGGAGATGCTTTCTTTCCCCCAGGGATCCCAGCTTGCGAGTACCACCCCCACTGCCAGCCGCTGGGCTCTGGATTGTGTCAGTTTGGAAAGGAGCCAGGGAAAGAGTTTAGGACAAGCCCTGCTTCAGGGAGCAAGCGGTCCAGCCCGAGTCTGGGGTTCTTGACCCTTCCAGGGCCTCCCCAGAGGAAGGAGACCTTGGGCTTCAAAGTACAAATGAGGAAGTACTTGGTAGTGGCGTGGGGCCAGCACAATGTGCCTCTGATAGGCTGACCCCAACTTTTGTGGGGCTCAGGGCAGAAGTAGAAATGGAGGCCCACATACCACCTGTCTAGATATTTAAAAGTTATAAATCAAGCTAACAAACTGCTAAATAGAATATGTTCTAGCCTCCTACATTGACAAATATATCTTCATAACAACAAACTGGGAGGCCAGATGGCTTTTAGAATTCTTGGACTCCTGGGTCCGGTGCCCTAATGTGGCAACAAGGGTGCACAGGTCCCCACCCTCTGCCCAGTGCCAACTTGGACAGCACATACAGTGGCCCCAGGATCCTTCCATGGCCCATCCACATACTGGCACCCGCTGTCCCTGGCCAACCCTAGGCCGGGGGCTATGTGTCCAGCTGAAGGCCTAGCCTCTGGAGGACAGACCCAAGGACAGGGCTCTGCGGGGCGTGAAACTGGATTCTGGGCTTGTAGATGGGGAATTCTGAGTCCTGCATATGGAGGAGGGGCTGGGCTTCAAGTGGGCTTATCCCCTTGGCTCACAGGTTTTTTACTCCCCAATTCAAGCATGGGGGGATTGAGGCCAGAGGAGGAGGGTCAGAGTGGGTTGCTCTAGAATGTGGGGTCTAGAGCAGGTGCCCTTATGGCTTGGGTCTCAGTTTGAAGCGGCCCTCCTGGCATCCTGGGCCTGCAAAGAGCCTGCCTGCTGCATCCTGGAGAAGAACCAGACTACACGCACCATCCAGAGGACGGGACCTCCTTCTTGCCTGGACAGCAAGCTCCACCCTTCCGACCCTGTCCCCAGGCGGCAAGGGGCCGCTGTCTGCCGCTACCTGCCCCCACCTCCCTGGAGCCCTGCTTTTCCCCTGCCTCCTCTCGCTCTGCAGACTGCTCAGTGCCAGCCCTCCCACCCTGACTCAGGGCCCCAGGGGTGGTGGGCAGCCCTCCCTGGCTTGTGCCAGGAAAGGGAGCCACGAAGTCTACTTTGGCCAATGTTCTCCCTCCCTCAGTTAAAAATCCACAACTGCCCCGAGGTTCCTCTCTTCTCAAGGTGTGGGCACTTCCTTCCCCGCTCCTGTGGGATGCGCCTATGTCAGGGCACCCCCACCTGCCCCATTGCCCTGCTGCTGGCTGCCTCTGGGGGTGGGGGCACAACATGTGCCGCGGGGCCATCAGGTCCACCCCCCTACCCCTTTCTGTACTCTCCTGTCATTGTGCATACCCCTCCTACCCTGGAGGGGGTGCTTGGGAGAGGGCAAGGGGAGTGAGTGATGAACAGACCCTGCTATCTGGTGAGGGACAATCCAGAGACCTTTCCCCAGGAGGGTCCTGGGCCCTGGGTCCTTAGGGGTGGGCTGGGTAGGGATTTCCCTGGAAGGCTGAAGCATGTCCTGAGTTGTGGTGTGAGGGGCCCTACTAGCCTGTTTCCAAGTGTGTGAGCAAGAGCATGCTGCTGAACATTCTGGAGAGATCACCTGCCTCTTCCCGCAGCCATGCGGCCCACTGAGCCAGCGCCACCTCAGGAAAGGAGGTGGCAGCAGCAGACGCAGCCCCTTCCCTTCTCTCTTTGTTCACTGGCCTCGTTCTCGCCGAGTCAGCATTGTCGCTGTCCCTGCCAGGTGTGGCCGCTGTCCTGCAGCTACCAGCTCCTCAGGGGGGAGGGGCTCCCTGTCAGTGGGAATCAATTCTGGGGCTTCCTCCTGCCAGGTAATGAGGGCAGGTGCAGCACCCATTCCCCCTGGGCATGTGGCCCAGCCTGGGAGCCTCCCTGCCTGTCTCATGGAGTGGCCCTTGTCTCCTGTAAGCTGCCCGCCCTCCCTGCTGCCCCACGGACTGGCAGCCTGACATGTCTGTCTGTAAGAGACTCAGGAATGGGGGTCATTCCCACGTGTGGGGCCCTTGTACTCCAAATTTACAGTGAGTTACAAGCCCAGTTTCTTCCCTTGCTAGTCAGACTACCCGGCTGAGGTGGGCCATAGGTCGGAGGGTTAATCTGAGGGGAACTGCGAGCTCATCCTCTCCACAGCTTTGTACCTGCTATGGCCATCTCAGAGCCCTCCCCACTCCAGAGCTCCCCAGCCCTGGTCTGGGTGAGGGGCCTATTGCCCTGTGCTTGTTCTGTGAGTAGACACCTGCACACCAGACTCAGGCACCCCTGTTTCCACACCTCCCTCCTTGTGGTGCTGGGGGCTCGGGGAAGGCTCTTGCTAGAGGGGAGGGGCTCGGGATGTTCACAGCACACCAGCTATGTGTCCCAGCCCACCTGAGCTGTGGGGTCTCCTGCACACCCTCGGCCAGACAACCTCTGCTTCCAGCCTGGGCGCCATTTCCCTAACACAACAGCCCACCTGCACCCTGATGGGAAACACTTTCTTGCTGGGAAGGACTCAGGAAGCAATTGGGATCTGACCTCATGTCTGCGTCCATCCTGTTCTGTCTGGTGCCAACAGATGACCTAGGACTTCCTGCAGGGGAGTGCGGGTGCCGGGGGTTGGGGAGCAGCAGCATCTGGGACTGAGGAATGAGGGCTGGACCTGGCCCCAGCCCACTTGGGATGTCATCCATCCCAACTGGGGCCCCGAGTTGAGGGGCAGCTTGTGCTACACAAAGTGGCCCCCACCTCCTGTCCACACTGTCCCTAGCACGGGCTGGGAATTTATATGGGGAAAGCACGATCAGACATCAGGCTTTGAGGCTGCCTAGGCCCCCGGGCTGTGAGGAAGCAAGTATGGGGCTGAGCCAGACTGAGGTGGGGTGGGGGGGCGGCTGCCAGGGGCATAGTGGGATAGGAGGGTGGCTTCTGTTGGGTGAGTGGAGTGGGGAGGCCCTGGGAAGGCCCTGGTGAGTGGGGTAAGGAGCTGGCTGAGTGCAAGGCTCTGAGCCAGGCCCAGTGTGGGGGAGCCTCAGAACACAGCCCCACTCTGGAGCATCACTGAGCCCCAATGGCAGGATGGTTTACTTTGCAAGAGGACCAGTTGCTTCCTCTTCTGGGCTACACCTTCCTAATGAGCTCACCACCTACTTCGCTGCCCGGCCCACTTGGCTGTTGCAGGAGCAAATGAGGTGAAGAGAAACTCTGAAAGCATAAAGGTGGTATTATTATTAGCAGGAGTCATATTTGACTTGCTAATTAGCTTGCTAAAAATAGTCACGTTTATTATAGTTCTGGGAGAACCCTAAGCTGGAGTCTGTGCCCTGGATTCTTGGTGAAACTCTGTGCAGCCTGGCGCTGTGTGACCTTGGGTAGGGGCCTGATCCTCTCTGGGCATGTTGTTCTAGGTGGAAGTTGGACAATGTGTGAGGGCTACACGCCCCGAGTCTGAAAGAGCAGACAGATGCTGATTCAGAAAGGAGGGCTGGCTCTTCACCTGGGGTCAGGTCCTGGAGAACTGACATCCTCTGAGTCGCTTGGTCAGTCATTGGTGGCACATAGGCTATCCTTGCACCTCCTGGGAATTTTACAGTGGTCTTGAGTCTGACCTTGATTGTGGAGACTTGGGGCAGGCTGCCCAGTCCCTCCATAGAGCCCTAACTTTAGGAGGCTCTGGGAATTACAGACGAGAAGGGTCTCAAAGAGCTGCTTCTTGGTAAGACAGGGTCAGGAGGTGGGAGAGCAGTCTCCTGTGGGATATCCATGAGGATTCCTTTCAGTCAGTGCATGCTTGCAGAGTGCCTGTCTGTGCCTGGCTCTGTGCCACATGCTGAGGAGACTGGGGCTGGGGGTGGCAAACGAGACCTAATTCCCATTGGGGGACTCATCAAGGCAGATGCTCATCACCAACCACACAAATGAATCTCACAAAATAAAGGCAACTCTGACAAGGGCTATGGTGCCAGGGATGCATGTAATTGGGGGTTTGACTTAGTTGGGAGACCAGGAAGACTTCCTGGAAGAGGTGACGTGGGTTGAAATCTGAAGTATGAATAGGTAATAACTAGGAAAAGCAGGGGGTTGGATGGAAATGCTAGGCAGAGGGAATGGAGGAACAAAGACTCATGAGCAGATGAGTAGAAGGGGGTGGCTCCAGCAAAGACAGGGCTCAGGAAGCCTGCCCTTCCAGCAAAGTACACAAGTCAGAGAAGATTTGCAATTTAAAAGAGGCTTATTTGACTCAGGAGGGCCATGATGAGCATTGAAACAGAGTGAAGGTGGTGATAGGGAAGGGTGGGGTATTCAGACTGTAAAACTGAGAACACTAAGGCCAGACTCCCTGACGTCAGGGTGAGGCAGCGGGAGGGATCACCCTGAGGCATCTGAGGCCACTGATTCACAGAAATGCCACCTGAAAGTGAGTGCTCCTCCTCCTATGCTTCCCTGTCTGGTTTCAGCTCTGAGAGCCCCTCTCTAGGTCCCCATGAGTCAGACCCCTCCAGAGGGTGTAAGCCTAGGACCTGTCCCTGATGTGTCTCCTCTCTGTTTTCTGTGCCTCTCTGTCCCAGGTGCCCATGCGATCTCTTCTTGGCCCCCTGCCCTACGCAGTCTGCTCACTGGATGAGGAGCCAATCAGCCCATAAGAACTGGCGCTCAAGGGGGTTCCCATAGACAGTGCCTGGATGCTAGTATGCAACTGGCCCTTGAACAATGTGGGGTTAGTTAGGGGTTTCCCTTGCTTCCCTGTGTAGCCAAAAGCCCACGTATAATGTAGCCTGGCCTCTGTACCCACAGGTTCTGCATCTAGGGAGTCACTGGGATGACATCTGCAGTTGGTCGGCCTGGTAAATGTGGATCTCCTGTGTGAGTGGCCCCATGAAGCTCAGGCTTGAATCCACTGTGTGGGGACAGCAGAGAATCCAAGGAGGCTGATGCTGACAGGTCCCCAGGAGACCACCTGGTCTGTCCCCAACAGGGCACAGCCAGGTTGGGTGCTGAGGACCAGGTTGGGTGCTGAGGACCAGCACCGCACAACACGGCAGGAAGACCAGCAAAGCCTCCTGAGTGTGTGAAATCTCAGGGAGGCTGCAGGGTCTTTCTGACCTTGGATCCCCAATGTTCTCGGTGCCTTGGATCTTCCATTGCCTCCAGCCCTGGGACTTTTATCCCTAGAAGTTGGACTTCTGGGACTTCGAACAGAGACCTTGGGGAGAGTGAGCTCCGTGAGAGCAGGACTTTATGCTGCGACCAGATTCTAGAAGACTAGTTACAGGATCCAAACCTCAGCTGTGGGAAGAGCCACAGGGATGCCTTCTCACCCGGGAGACTAGTCTCCTGCCTCGGGCTCTCTCCTGGCCTGGAGCGGCTCATTGTCCCAGCCTGTCCCCGCTGCCTTGACTATGTTGGGATAAATTCTCTTCCCTCTCACTAAGGGAAGCCTGAGAAGGCAGCAGGACATCAGTCTCCTCTTCCCAGCAATTTGAGCAGCCCCCTCACCTCTGGATTTGGGTTTTGGTAAGAGGACAATCTTGAATCCATTGCGGACTCTGGTGTGGAGCTCTTTGGACTTTCCTCCAAGAGTCTAGCCTCCTTGTCAGGGAAGGTGGGCCCTGAGAGAGGAGGGACTGGCATCAGGACAGGGCCAGAAATCCTGATGTTCAGCCCTATGTGGTCTTCCAATCCCTGGAAACCCTGTTCCCTCTCCCCCTCCCTTTCTGTGTCCCCTGCCTGAAACCTTAGGTTGGACCCCTGGGGAGGTGGCTGGGATCCTGGGAGTGTTCACTCCCTGTGCAGTACTGCCTCCTGCTGGCCACCCAGCGAGGCCCACCAGGCTGGACGTTTCATCAGATCCCTGCTGGTCAGTTCAGTGAGATATGGGGTGCTAGAGGGGCTGGGCCATTGGTGCTCCCCGAGGCCAGGCTAGTGTAGCCTGGGCTTCAGTCTCAGTCTGGCTTGTCTCTCTACCAGAACCAGGGCTGGTTCAAGACACACTTGAGAATGGCGCCTCGAGGAGAGTCCCAGTTTGGCCTCTGGCAGACTGAGTGTCCCTAAGCAAATTTCTGTTCCTGTCTGTGCCTCACTTTCCCCATCTATACAACAAACAGGGTGACTTGAGGAGGTTTCCCCCAGATCTTAGCTTTAGAACTCTCTCAGCCTACCTCCCCAACCTCACCACCCTTCTCTTGGTGTCTGGCAGTCATAGGAGCCCTGCTAGACACACACCCGCATCTCTCACTTCTCTGAGACCCATACCCTGCCTGACCAACGTCCACGCTTGGTCCCCATTCTGCTCTGGGCTTGGCAGAGCAAAGAGCACCCCTTCATCTCCCCGCCCCCCGCCCCGCTCAGTCACTCACCATTCCAAGCAGACTCCTGACAGGTATATAATGGAACCATAACATTATTCCATATGCCCGTGGTAAAACAAGATAATAACAGCCAACTCCCAGAGCCTTATGAGGGTTAAACAAGCTAATAATGTGTTTGTGCAGAGCTTTGTGGGGGGTGCCCTTGTGTCAGAGGAGGACATGGGCACCTCAGGGGAGCAGCGTGTTGTTCCTGAGGCCACTCTTCCCCTGACCCCTGCCTGCAGGGCTGGGCCAGCACAATGTGGCACTCGCTGGCCCTGGAACCACCTCCAGAACCAGAATTTAGGTTGGGCCCAGAATTTTGGTCCAGTCCTGGCCCCTTGTGGGAGAAAGGTCTGAGCCCTTGAGGAGGGGACTGCGTCTGGCGCGGCTGCGTGGCCAGTGCTAGAGCAGATGAGGGCGGCGGCCAGACGCCAGACCCCTGAGCGGGGCTGTGCTCAGCTTCTGCAGGGAGAAGGCAGGGCACCCCTGGGCACGCTCTAGGGGAGAAGTGACTGGTGACTGCACGGAAGGCTCTCCACTCATCTTGGGGGAAGGTTCATGGGCCTTCATTGTACACTGAGGGTCTCAAGGACTTGGAATTCCTTGGGAATTATATGTTCACAGCAACCCTAGGAGACAGGTATTATATGAGAATATGAAACCCGGAGGTTCTGTAGCTTGTTAGGGCCCGTGCGCCTCACTGTGGGGGAGGAGCTGGGGCTGGGTCCCTTGGAGCCGTACACTGAGGTCCAGGTTCTGCTGCCTATCAGGACTATGGGGGAGGGGCAGCTAGGGGGCTGTGCAGAGCCCTGGGTGGCCTGAGATGAGGCGGCATCAGGTCTTAGAAGAGAGAGAAGGTATCTGGATACACCTGGGAGAAGGAGGAGGAGGTGCTTGATGAAGAGGGGATTGGGTTGAGCATGCTTGTGAATATGGGCCTGGGGGCTGCCCAGGATGGCTGGGAGGTGGGAGGCCAGAAGGCCATGGTCTGGGACTCGGGAGTGGAGCTGCTTGGAAGCTACCTGCTTGGTGCGATGGTGTTGGACGTGTAGCCTGGGGACATGTGAACCGGGAGAAGCTTGTGGAGTTAAAATCAAGGTGGTCTCAGAAACTGGTGGGGAACCAGGCAGAATTTAGGAGGCCTGGAGCAGTGTCCATCAGTATCCCCGGGACAGGGGAACTTCACTCCAGAGGGCTGAGATGGGGCCAGTGGGGAAGAGTTGCAGAGGAGACTTCTCTTGGTTTGAAGAAAAGCTTTCTCATAAATGGAGTCACACAGCTAAGCTGGGCTTACCCTTGGGGCCCTGAACTCCCAGTCACAGGAGGCGTTCAAGGCAGGATCGGGTGGGCCTCTGCAGCATGCAGGCTGTGGCTGAGGGGGTTTTTGCAGGGGGTGGTGCTAGAGATGACACCAGAGTATCTGCCTCTCATGGGGGACGGCAGTGCTTCCTAACTGTTGAGCAGCCCCTTTGGGCTGCAAACCTGATCTCTGCTGCGAGGGCCTGGCGTTCTGTGCACCTGTGGTGTAAAAGGAGGTCTCCTGGATCATGAGTAAGAATGCCCCACCCTCTCCAGGTCTCGAGTCCCTCTCCCGGGGGTGCTTCCTTTGCTTCCCTTCACCCCACATCCACTTCAGGGCAGGCCCCTGAAACAAGGTTTCCTGCTTGCCCTAAAGGCCCCACCAAAGCACCCCGCCCCCCCATTCTGGTTGGTCTTGGAGCTACTGTTGACAGGCTAGCCCTGGGGAGAGGGCTCCTGAGATGTTTCCTTAGACATATAATTGGAATTGCGCAGTTTGTAATTAGAAGCAGCGCACTGTTCTATAAATGACTGTAATTATAGTTACTTTCTGCAGCCAAGCCAGGAGTTTCGGGATCACCTGGGGGAACCGGGTGAAGTGGGGGGAGGGGAAGAGAGGTGGAGACTTGGTTGTGGAGGGTCTGCTACCCTCACCATGAACTTTACGACACTCAGGAGCTCCCGCCACAGGCCCCTGGAGACCAGATGGTTCCAGGCTGGTTTTGACATAAGGGAGAAGCTTGGAGAAGAAAGGGGATATGCTCCAAGTGACAGAGGTATCAGCAGTAGAACCTGCACTGGAGCCCAGCTTCCCCTCAGTCAGGCTGAGACACTTGTGCTTGTCCGTGCCTAGCACTCTTTCCTCTGGTCTCTCTGTGCACCCTACCCTGTTTCTGTGAGACACCACCCCAGGAAGCTTTCTCTGAGCTCCTGGGTAGGGTCTGTGCCTTCATGACCCCGGTGTATCCCTCTCCCCCCTAATGATGAGGCTGCCTTTGGCAGCCTCAGAGTGTGGCCTTGAGGGCATAGACCCTATTCATTTCTCAGCGAGGGGCGGATCTTGCTTGTACTGGCTTTCTAGAGCTGGTAGATAAAGTTTTAGAAATTTTGTTTATCTGTTTTTTTTTTTAAAGATTTATTTATTTTTTTTATTTATGCATACATGCTGGGGTACAGGCCAGAGGCGTGGGGCGGCGAGAGGGTTCACCAGAGACAGAGCGGGGAGCAGAACAGGCAGATCAGAAGTGCACTGCTGAGGGGAGCAGTGGGTGAGGCAGGAGAGGTCTGCCGCACCATGTGGGATTCTCCCCGGCCGGGCGTCGAACTCGTGTCGCCGAAGCCGACAGCTCCACAGGGCAGCACTCAACCATTGCGCCACCGGGGAGGCCCCTGTTTATCTGGTTTTTAAATGCAGTCATTGTTAATAATTAAAGTATAGAAACTTACAATTAAATACTGTTTAATTTGTTTTGGTTAAGAGCAAAATGCATGCTAAAACCACATCACTAACTATTTTACTGTTCTCTATGCTCGTAAAGTTGTGTCTATCTTATCTGGTAGTGGGGATACCTCTGTAATGCAGGGAACCAATTCAGCAGTCAGCGACATCACCTCGGTGGCTTGAGACCTGCCACGGTAGAAATAGTCACACCGCAGAAATGGGCATTGCTACAAATCTTTCCTGAACCCCAAAGAGCTGGTGGTTAAACAGTTTTCAGCTCACCCCTGAGTTCACCTCCCACCTTGTGGCCCTTTACCAGCGCTTGGCACAAGCGTTCAGAGAAGGGCCGCCAAATGAGAAAAGAGAAAGAATGCGGACCGAGTGGCCAGGTGTGGGCGGCCTTGGCGGGTGCACAAGGAGCTGGGCCCTGAGGAGGTCCTGCCGCTTCCCCTTCCAAACGGTCCATGGCAGTGTGCCCACCCCTGCACCCCCAGCCTGGCTGCAGCAGGTCAAATGGCAGACAGACTGGGCTGGCTTCAAAGAGGGTGCCTGTAGTTCCCCCTCCCTTATAACATTGGGTAAGAATTGGCCCTTTCAAGTTCCTCCTTAAAAGTGGTACCCCCTTTCCTTTGCATAGGAAAGAATTGCGGAGGGTCAAGGGTGAGGAAGAGGGGAGGCTGAGCCTTTCTACCCAAAGCCTCATCAAACAGTCTCCACTCACAAGACAATGCCTTCTATAGACAGGGAGACAGATGAACTTGCAGTTGGCCTGGCCCAGGGCTTTCTGTAACTCCCTTACAGTGGTTCTCAACTGGGGGCAATCTGCCCCTCAGGGCATATTTGGCAATGTCTCCAGACATTATTTTATTGTCATAGCAAGTAGGGGTTGCTACTGGCACCTAGTGGGTAAAGGCCAGTGATGCTGTTAAACATCCCACGATGCACAGGACAGGCCCCCACAAGAAAGAATGATCCAGACAAAAACATTAATAGTGCCAGTGTTGAGAAACCCTGACCTAGAAAGATGTGTACACACACACACACACACTCTCTCTCTCTCTCTCTCTCTCTCTCTCTCTCTCTCTCTCTCTCTCACTCAAGCACAAGCAATTTCAGAGGATTCTTTAGCCCCCAGTTAGGAACACCTGGTTTCCAACCTCTTAATGTGCCGCAGGAGAGCTGACTGAGGGCAGGCTGGGTAAAGGGCTTGTTGAAGGTCACACAGCAGGTTTCCTGGCCACCTGCGCCATCGGCACAGCACCTTGCCTGCACGAAGCAGCAGCAGCTCAGAAAATGGTTGTTGAGAAGGAAACCAGACAAGGGAGTGGACCCTCAGCACCTCAGCCCCATCCCAGCCCCCATGGCCCAGGCAGAAAAGCTAGGTGTGTACCGGCCCTGGCCACTTCTCCACCCGTAGGGAATCAGAGAGCTGGATCTAGGTGTCCTGTTTCCAGACCAGGAAAGGACTCTTGAGACCCTTTGGTCAAGATCGAAGTCCCCATGGACCCTGGTGAGGGCAGGCATGGAGTCAGAGTTTATAGATTAAGGAAAGAGCAAGGAGACCTCCCTGGGCATGAGAGACTACCCAAGGTGCTGGGCTAGTGGTCTATATAGGTTTTAGGATTGAGGTTTGAGAAAAAAGGAATTAAATGTTTTTGGCTGAGAAAGCACGGAGAGTGGGCTTGGCTAACACCAGTTTAGTTGCTAATTGTGGGCACCTGTCTGCTGCAGCTCAGGGGTCATGCAGGGCTCGTGACCATGTCCAGGAGGAATATCCCATGGAGGCTGTGTGCCCACAGCTCCAGTTTAAACTGGTTTGATCTCAAGGTCTGTGACTCCCTTTTCTTCTGGGTCTACAACTCCCTTTTCTTCCCATTGCAGCCAACTTAGTAAATGTGGAAAGAAAGATCAGAAATGATAAAAAAAAAAATTATGAGCCAAAAAGCCAAGACGATTTATGGCAGCAGGTCTCTGGGCCTAGAATCATCAGGTTTTTAACCTCTTGTTGACCAGCCCATGGAAACAGCAAAATTCTTGCAACAATTTTGTCCTTGAGTTCTGTACTGCCCTTGTCTCAGGATTCTTCCTATTTCGAAAGGATTGGGCGCTGAAAATCCCTCAGGGACAAGTTCCCTACGAATGTCCTGTTTGGAGCCCATTGGACCATTGATCCTATTGGACCCCCGTCACCATGCCTGCCCAGCTGCTTCTGGGCTGCAGAGAGGAGGCCTGAGCCAGGCTGGTAGTGGGGGTGAGTGAGGCTGCAGGGAGAGCATTGTCAGTCAGTGTCACACAGGAAGCCAGACACGGAGAGGTACACCATGTAGAGGGCACCCAGTGGTGCTAAAGGGCTGGGGCCAGTTGTGCGTGACGGGGCTGGCAGGTGCCTACTGTCCACAATTATTATCCTCATGAGGCTTGTGGAGGGTACGTGGAGGGAAGCTAAGATTTTCTGACCTTATTTGACAGATGACCCAAAG
This sequence comes from Scalopus aquaticus, assembly GCA_004024925.1. Classification (NCBI taxonomy): domain Eukaryota; kingdom Metazoa; phylum Chordata; class Mammalia; order Eulipotyphla; family Talpidae; genus Scalopus; species Scalopus aquaticus. Next base: position 27,872 of record PVIJ01007625.1, read on the forward strand.
CCCTTTATTAGCTAAAAACCATTGTCTGGTTCCTGCTTCTGGAACTTGCCTTGAGGAGCCCACTGGGGTTATGTCTGTGGAGACCTCAGCTGTCTCCTCCGTTCTGTTTTCCATGCTCCCCATCCTCTGCTCAGGAGGTAGAATTGCAACGTTAGGTGTGCAGACCTTATAGCTCCACTCCAGGATTCATGTCTTGGATTTCCTCCTTACTGGCTGTGTGACCTTAGGCAAGTTATTCAACCTTTCTCTGCCTCTGTTTACTCCTCTGTAAAATGGAGTTAACACAGTTGTACCCACCCTGTAGGTGGGAAGACCAAGTGAAGCAATTTTTAATAAAGCACTTAGAAGGATGCTCAGCCTACAGTAACCATGCAATAAATGTGAATTATTGTTTTTATCAGGCTCCTCACACCCTCTGGGGTAGGTAGTAACTTCTGGGGCAGGTGACGATTCCCTCTAGTATCTCCGTCTCTCTGCTGCCCTCTAGTGAGCTCTGGCTACACTGTCCTGAGAGGAGAGAATGAGATCCGTGTGTCCAGAAAGTAGTTCTTCCCCTTCCTCTCAGACAGGATTCACTTGTGGGTTGGGATTTGCCTATTGGTTTGCTTGACGTAGCACTCTGCCACAGAAAGGCAACAAGGGAGAAAGTTTTCTTGACATTGAGGGTAATTGTCTGTTTTCAGTTTGGGAGGATAACTTTAGTTTCCTTAAGTTCTATCTTTTCCTCATTGTTCTACAGTTTGGTGTGAAAACTGGGTAGCAGCAGACTGTCTGTTCTTCTCACAGTTCTATCTCTGGGGCCCATCACAGGATCTGCCTCGCAGTAGGTGCTGAATTCCCGTTTGGAATGAATAATGCACTGTAGCGAGTAGGAGGCCAGGTGGCTCCCTGAGTCTCCCTTCCTCTCTACACTTTGAGTGGAAGGGCACCCACAGAAGGAGTGGGGGCAGGAGGGTTCTGTGATGAAAGCTGGTTGTGTAAAGCTAAGTATGCTGTAACCTTGACTCTGAGAGAGACGTTTAAAGAGAAAGAGGATGGCAGAAGAGGTCATGGCTACTGATAAGTGGGGGGTGGGGGTGGGGTGGGGTGAGGGTTTGGAGAAGGTCTGGATGCCTCCCTGATTCTGCTCGTGGGAGTTCAGTGAGACCACAGGGAGGGGCAGACCTGGGTCCCTGATTCAGGTTGTTGCGGGTGGCGAGGAGAGGACTCATCTGGAGAGACTAGATTCTGGAAGTGACAAGGCAAACCGAGGAAGCCAGGGTTTGGTGTACCGCAGCACACCTGCGCTTGAGGACGACCTGGCCGATGCTCGCCCCAAGGGAGGGATCAGCTGCGTAGCTCAGGTTCCCGCCTCCGAGGGACCGCGACACCTGCTCCAGGTTTGTGGCTCTTCCCCCCAGCATTTGTTCTCGGGTCTTTAGTTCTCTTGGC